>JAYJMB010081018.1:0-13751 GCA_036873735.1 Pouteria campechiana
GCCAAATCTTAACTCTCCATTATGTTCAATATTATCTAGTTGATTACTAAGTTAAAAATCATCTCAATAAAAGGTTTGTATGGATCACAAAATTAACATTATTCAAAAGTAAATGTAGGTTCATTAAAAAATTTGATATTGCAAAACTAAATTTATCACATATGATTAGACAGTAAATGCGGATCAGTCAAAAAGATTAGATTAGATAGTACACTATATCATCGACAGTTAGATTTCATTAAAATTTGATTATGGTGGGCTTTTACCATTCTGTCCAACTGTCCAAATAAAATAAAATGAAATAAAATAAAATAAAAACTCAGTGGTCTTTCTTTCAAAACCAAGGCTTGCAATCCACGTTGAAATCAAACACTGGATGCTACTTTTTCTATACACCAAATAAAACGCAGTACAAAATCATGAGCAACACATTCTCCATGAATACAGCCCCAAAGCAGAAGCCATGATCCATATCCAAGCCATTAATCAGCCGCCCTCCACCTTGCAGTTATTTTTTCAAGTGGGCCATCCAACGCACGCATTATTTGTAGAGACCCAACTTGGGGGTATTTCTTGTAAGTAAAGGTCACGCAACCAAAGATAGCTCACGCCCTCGCCACGCTTTCCTGGCCCCCACCCCGATGATGTTGGCGTCGTCTTAAATGTGAGTTGCTGCCCTGACTCCACGTCTTCACTGAAATCATGTAAATACCATGCCAGGCTTCACAGCACGCACTTAAAACCAGTGGCAACTTCCTATGACAGTCATGCACCATTTATCAACTGCTTTTGGCCCCTATCCAGGACACCCAATTTGTGGGCCATCCCCTTGATTAACCAAACTTTCAAAATCCCACTAATCGACTTTGGACAGCCAAGCCAATGGTCAGCGAATGGCTGCATATATATATATACACACATGCATAAGAAGAAGAAGAGCTGTCCAGTTCCAAACCCAAAATCATGGGGATCATTGGTCCGTGCATAGTTTACGCTGGTGAGCAATTCTACAACGGCATTGTCTAAGAGATGTGGGTAAAACGGCCTTAAAAATTGAATTACAGCAAAGAAGGAAAAGTTTCGACCTTTTCGGAGGATAAATCTTCTCCTATTTCAGTGGAAGACAGCCAGATTCCTTGTCACGGTGGCAACCACGGAATTTATGGGAATTTCATGTTTGCTTGGAACTCTTAACACTTTTCATGGCTACAGTAAATAATACAGGGGCACACTTTATATTACTGGGATTATTATTATTTTTTATTTTTATTATTTTCGTTTTCATCCTACCAATCAGCCTCTGCTGATTTTTCCCGCCTACAAATCACTCACAAGTCAAAGCACAAGATAAAACAACTGCAGCCTGGCGGCAAGCTGCAAATGAAGTGGGCGTCTATATTTGGACGATCTAATTTAAATGAACCAGATAAGTGTACAAGGTACATAATTTATCAGAATTCTTATCCTGCCAGAAAAGCTTCTGGCGCCAATGGGAAAAAACGAAGAAATTATTAAATATCTACCATGGTTTTGGTTTTTACATTTGTCCTTCCGATATTTATTTAAAACTTAAAACCTTGTACACCTCCAAAGTATATTTTTTTAAATGATAAAAACACCCTTCCTTCATCCATTAAAACATAGAGTTTACAAACAAATCCCAAGTTGTTTTTTTATTAATTAATATTTTTTCTGTTCATCAAAAGCATGCTCTGAAATTATTAAAAATGGTACGGTGTAATAATTAGATCCATCATAATTACCCACCAAAAATTATTTATGAATTCTAATTGTAAATTTCTTTTCATACGGTTGACATGTATTGTAAAATAACTTTAAACTTAATCATTTTGCTTTGTTGTAAAGTGAGTAAAAAATCATGGCCGTGTAATTTTCAAGGGTGTGTTTGGTTGTATTTGGAATATACACATTTCGCACTCATTTTTAACTGTGTGATGCCTTAACCATTTTAAGGGCCTCTCTTATTTTATTTTAATGTTATTTTATCACATATGTGTCCAGTCATTTATCTCTATGTTAAAAGGCCCATCCCATTACCTAAATACACCCTATAGAAAGTCCAAACATACTCCCGAGATAGTGATTGGTGTTAGTTATTTAGCCTCAATGTCAATGTTAGATTTTAATTAATAGATTACATTTTGTGTAAGACTTTAATAAAAATCTTGAACCTTATTTTTTATCTATAAATAGATGACTAATATCATCATTTAAAAAATTTGGAGCATGTAATGACAATGATCCTGCCTTAAAAAAGAACAAATAAATACGGGAAGGTCTTTGCAAGGCTACAAAGTGATTTGATGCAAATTTTTACAATTTTTTGATTTATAATTACGTTTTTTTATTTTTTTCATCAATAAAATTGTCCCATTTACGTTTGTTTTCATAGGACCCACGATTACAGTATCTGGATATAAAAAAAGATCAGATGTACCGAAGATCGTGGCAGCATTGGGTAAGTCGTCCAAACGTTTCCATTCGTCGTTGCTACGGGCGGCCTGGCGTTCCTGATCGAATTCGCTAGTTAATCTCGATTGAATAAGAACGTTGGCGCAGACCAACGAGACTTCGCCATGTCATGAAAATGTCCTTTATCGACATCATTCGGCTGGTTTGGCTCAATTTGATTGGTCGCACCTTGTAGATGCCAGGTGGATATGCCTTTCTCATCGCCAGTGCAACGAGACTGTATCCGAGCAGTTCACCATCACCGAGTGTCAAGAAACATCTGGTATCCTACTTAATATCCATTCCGTCCAATCCTCCCCCCCAGCTCACCCATTTATGAAATATTAAATCATATAGGAAATACATAGGAAAAAGACTAAAATATGAGAAAGGCTAAGTTATTACTTGATAATTTGGTCAATATTATTGAGTGTGTATATGTGCATATATATAATTTTAAAAATGAAATAGTTAGCAGATTGATGGATTGGATGGGGTGTAAAACATAAAAAAAAGCCAACTGAAGATTTCCTCAATGGTTATCCATATTATCGCTATTTTTCAGAGTTATTTATATGATTTATATATATATATATATTACTATATAGGTTACATAGAATGTTCAGATCCACTGATCAACGGATAGGATTTCACTGGGACGTCAGGATAAGCCCACGGAAGTTGGTGGTTTCCCTCTCACGTTGCAAGTGCGATGCATAGTTTCGGTGCGTCGCTAGGGTTTTCCAGGTTTTAATAGAGGCTAAATGCCGTCTGGATTTTCTAACCAGGGTTAAGGTGTGAAAAGACAGAAATACCGCTACCACTCCTGTGCGGCGCTACGTCCCCGTTTGGACCGTTGATCATGTAAACGTGTCAGGCTTGTATAGCATCTGTGCTTTCCAAACTGGCCTACAAAGTATCCAGACCGAGCTTGAGAGGAATCCATCCGTCTACGTAGGTCGCAATGGGTAAGATAAAATATGATTAAAAGGTAACAAAATGGATAGCCGATTAAATAATCTGGACCGTTTAACCATTAGGTTACCTTTGGACGATCTGGATCTTCCTATTGACCTCACGGTGGGCGATTTAAGATTTCAATACTGGTCATTGTCATCCAAAATTTCCCTTGTTATGGCCAATAATGAATAAATCAAATTAATAAAATTTCATAATAAACTATTTAAAACAGTGGACGGTTTATATTTTACTGAAAATAAAAGTTTACAACCCAATATCAAAAGCAGTGTACCTATTCTACATCGGCAGGTGAACCACCACAGAGGGCGATTCCGGTAATTAGTGACTTATGCGGATGGGGCACCGTGGAGTTTGCAATACGTAGGGACTTATCTCAAATTAAAAATCAAACACTTCTCGAAAATTTCAAACCGTGAGGGGGATATTTTGGTAATTTCGATCCGAATCTAGCTGCCAGTTGCTCTACAAAAGCTGCCGGATAGGAAGCTCTCTCGCTCACTCTCGTGTTTTTCTAAGCAATGGCGACTGCGAGGAAATCCTCGTGCGGTCTCGTCGCTCTTGCTCTCTTCCTCTCGATCGCTTCTGCAGAGATTTACTTCCAAGAGACATTCGATGGTACGGCAGGCCTCTCAAATCTCCAAGAATTTCCTGTTCTGTCTCTATATCTATCTGCATTTCTATGGTTGTAGGGTTTTTAGGGTTTTTCATTGTCCGATCTCGTTGTCTTCTGAACCGATTGATCGCATTCCATCCTAATCACATGAAAATCGTCTATGTTTTGTTCTTAGGGCTTTGTTTGACCGGATCTGTAAACTTTTGATAAGATCGTGATTGTTTGAGTACTTTATTTTGCTCGAAGTCTTTTCTCGCTGAGATGATCGAATTATTGTGCGATCTATTCTGTTTTCTGTTTTTATGAAGAGTTTGTCGTTTATTTTAAGGTGGATTCTTTAAAACTTGAATCCTTCCTTGGAGATTCTTACTCATTTCAAATCTGAGTCGGAATTAGACTTAACTTGACAGTATGACCTTTTTCCTTGGTAGAAATCCGAGAAGACGGGACTTAATGGTAGGATTTTAGCTTACGGTGAGTCTAGGTTTCTGAATAAGTAGAGATTAGGTGAATTTGAAGATAGTGGAAAGTTGGTTTCCATTGTATTTAAAATTGAGTTTCTGACTGATGGAGAAAATTTTTGGTAAACCCAATGATTGGCACGATTAGCATTCTTACTTGAATTTGGCATTCTTATTTCTTGCCTTTTCTTTTGTTTCTTGACTCTTCAGTCTTCACCATCATGGTCCATGGTCCCGTGATCTGGCGTGATGCCTGTGAATATCTTTTGTCCACAAACATTGTAGTTTGCATTCCACTGAATATATTCTACAGAAAACGTAGCATTTTTTGAACTTGCTTTGGGTTTCTTGATCTTTCCACTTTCGATGATTCTTTGGTGAATTGTCAATTTTAGTGGGCCCCATCACAACATTCTGGATTCTTTTGACATTTTTGGTGCATTGAAGCTCATGCAATGGAAATTTTGCATTTTTCTAAGAGCACTTTGGTCTCCAAGTCTATTGTTTTGTGAAATTCATGTTGCATTTAACCTGAATTTTGTTTGATTCTCTATTTCTTTCATGTCCCTACAAGCAACCATTAACACATTATATTTAAGAATTTCTGCCTTATTTCATATCCTTTTAAGGCTATTGCATGTTAATGCACACAGATCTGCTAATCTAATTTGTCTTGTGGCTACATTGAAATGGTTTACTTTCTTCACCACAGAAATGTTTACTGTTTTTGTTGCTTGTTTAATTTCAAATATGTATGAATGCCTGTGCATGAGTGCGTCTGTGCATTTGCATGCATGTCTGTAGATTTTCCATCATACATGTACTCTGTATTATGTGCATGTATGTTTATGTTTGAAGGTATGTGTGATATTTCTTTTATGAATGGCTGTTTCCTGTTGTTATACTTATATATGCATTGGTGGCTGAATATTGAAGATGGATGGGAAAGCCGATGGGTCAAATCTGACTGGAAGAGAGATGAAAGTATGGCTGGAGAATGGACTCACACTTCCGGGAAATGGACTGGAGACATTAATGACAAAGGTACAGTTCTACAATCTCCAGCTCTTTTTGAAGTTGCTTACTTTTTTCTTAGAAAATGTTTTAAAACACTTGTTTGATTGATCTTGAAGACTTTAAATGGTTTGGTGATGGTTCATCATTTTAATCAATGTAGGGATTCAAACCACAGAAGACTACAGATTCTATGCCATTTCAGCAGAGTTTCCAGAGTTCAGTAACAAGGATAAGCCCCTTGTTTTCCAGTTTTCAGTAAAGCATGAACAAAAACTTGACTGTGGTGGTGGTTACATGAAGTTGCTCAGTGGTGAAGTTGATCAAAAAAAGTTTGGTGGTGAGACGCCTTACAGGTAATTAAGATGGAGTTTGTCTTTGGAGTACTGTACTTCTCTACCCATTAGTTGATTAATTGTTAAACTTTTTACTTGTTGAACTGCAGTATCATGTTTGGACCAGATATCTGTGGTTACAGCACCAAGAAAGTCCATGCTATTTTTACACGCAATGGAAAGAACCACTTGATCAAGAAGGATGTCCCATGTGAAACAGACCAGCTTACCCACGTGTATACACTCATTGTTCGGCCAGATGCTACCTATAGCATCCTGATTGATAACAATGAGAAACAAAGTGGGAGTCTGTATACAGATTGGGATATTCTCCCACCAAAGAAAATCAAGGATCCTGATGCTAAAAAGGTAACATTTTGCAGTGTAATTCCTTGGTTTTTTCTTGTGCTTCTCTGCTTGCTCAACCATCTAATATTGTGTATTTGTTCATCTGCAGCCAGAAGATTGGGATGACAAGGAATATATTCCTGATCCGGAAGATAAGAAGCCAGAGGTACTCTTTACTGTTGAATCTCTCTCATTTTATTATGATTGCAATACAATTCAGTTCCCATCGTATTGTCAACATAATAATTATTATTGCAACACAACTTGGTTCCTATCTAATCATCATAATCAAATTTCCATTCTGATAATCTGCCTTAGTTACAGTTGAAATCTGTAAATTTTGATTTTGAACATCATTGGCACAAAAATATTAGTTTACACCAACTGCTGGGAGATTACAATCTCGTTGTCATAATCACAACCCCATTTTGATGACTGCCTTCTTCCATCTGATGAAATGATTTATCAAAATGATGAGTCACCCATTCCATTCAGATCGACACCTGTGAGATTTCCATGTGCTCATCAGTTGTATTCAACCTGTTCCTTCTTATTGTTGCTCTATATCATGTTTGGAAACATCCTCTCTTTGCTTCCTACATTTGAAATGAATTCTTCCTCTTTAAAGAAGTCTTGGCTTCAGTTAATCATAGTAAAATATTGAAAAGCTCATTGCTTCAAATCTGACTGGCAGAATAATATGCCCATTGATGCTTTTACCAATGGCTGCTGGTACCTGGCAATAAAGTGGGTCTACTGATTGTGTCTATTATTTCAGTCATCCACACTGCAACAGCTTATCTTTTATCTTAATAATGGTTGATGATTTCTATGAGGTGCCATGTATATGAATCTTGTTTAGGTTCATGGGGAGCTGATTTGCCTTTGTACTTTACTTCTTCTGTCACCCCCTTTAGAGTTCAGTTTTCCTGTGCAACTCTAGCTCAAATGCTCAATTATTTCAATGATGGTTCCATGTTATGAAACAAGATTCTGTTTCTGATATATATTGATTACAACATTTTCTGCGGCAATCCCTTGTTTGAATTCATTTTCATTTTCATAAAGGCTTAACTGATTTTTTCTGTGGCTAGGGGTATGATGATATTCCCAAGGAGATCCCTGATCCAGATGCCAAGAAGGTAGTTCATGGATACCATTTCAAGCTCTGTAGCAGCTGATTTCTTTACTTAATTGAGACTTTTTATAAGCAAACTGTGTAGAAGCAGGTTGTTTTACTTGTTTGATTCTCTATATATGTTTACTTGAAATTTGCCACAGCCAGATGACTGGGATGATGAAGAAGATGGTGAATGGACAGCTCCTACCATTCCAAATCCTGAATACAAGGGTCCATGGAAGCCAAAGGTTGGTAAATTTCTGATGCCAATCTAGTAATGTAACTGATTTCTCTTTTCTGGTGCCACAGTTTTGACTAATATATTCATTTACCTGCAGCAAATTAAAAATCCTAACTACAAGGGAAAATGGAAGGCTCCAATGATTGATAACCCAGGTTCTGCCTGATTTTTCATTGATGATTTACTTGTACATGGATTTATTGTACTCACATATGGTTTTTTCTGATTAAGTTGCCCTGATGCTTCACAGATTTCAAGGATGATCCTGATATCTATGTGTATCCCAACTTGAGATATGTTGCCACTGAGTTGTGGCAGGTAAATATGGTTGTTTCATTGACAGATTGTTGTTTTTTCCTTTAACTACCAACTAACATTATGCTGGTTTCAGGTGAAATCGGGAACCCTTTTTGACAATGTTTTGATTTGCGATGATCCTGACTATGCAAAGAAATTTTCTGAAGAAACATGGGGAAAGCAAAAAGATGTACGTGGCTTTCTACATTTTTAAGGTCGTTTATACTAGTTGAAATCTGAGTTATTGATTTCAGCTTGATTTCTCTTTCATTTTGCAGGCTGAGAAGGCAGCATTTGATGAGGCAGAGAAAAAGAGAGAAGAAGAGGTAAAAAAACATAAAGTTTACACTTCATTAATTGTTACCAATTCTCTTTAGGAGGGTGAACAAACAAAATAGGAATGTCCTCTATCCTATCTTTAATGCCTGGATAAATCAAAGAACAGTAGCATATATTTCCTATATGAAATTAGGTTTGGAGGTAAACTGACTATGCATTGCTTTTTTGCACCAAATGATGCGAACCATGGCTGCTGAAACCAGTTTTAGCATCAGTAATTAGCTTAAATTAGGAGAGTGCCTATGAAAAGCTTGCTGATCACACTTGTCTTTAACACGATCATGTAAAGCTAATGTCATGTGGGTGCTTTCCATATCATCTCCTTTCCAGGAGCATTTTCATCTGAATGAGGTGTTCTAATAACTGTTTTCTGCTTTTACTCTTGGCAGGAAGAAAAGGCAGATCCCGTAGATTCAGATGTAAGCACCGTCTTAAACTTTTGGCGTATACAACTTGACTTCTATGATCAACATCCAAGAAGCTTCAATGCTCACTTTTGCGTAATTTCTGTCTTGCAGGTTGAGGATGAGAAAGGCAGTGATGGCGTTGACAGTGATGCTGATGACAAGGAGGGTGAAGCGGATAAAGATGATGATGATGATTTGCATGTATGCTTCCTTGCACTTGCAACAAAAATCTTTTCGTTCTCCTTTAGCCTTTTTATTAACATGCTTCCTCCCGGGTTATGCTATGTTTGCAGGACGAGCTTTAGAGAGTCGAAGCAACATGGAGGTTAGGAGATTCAGGCTAGTTTTTCATTGTTTTAGGTGCTCATTTACTTTTTCCGTCCCTTCTCCATGGAATGTTTCCTTGTAGGGATATTTTTCTTAGTAAGAAAAATAGTTAGCCATACACAAACCTGATGGCCAATGATATCATCATGTTATTTTGACTCGTAAATGGCAAAGAAGTGTGATTGTGCGGATATAACTCAGATACGACAATAATAGGGGGCACGTTAACATTCCCTCTATGGCAGCATTTGGTATTTTTCTTTCTTCTAGTTTTCAGATACATTCAAGAACTTGTCTAGAGCTCTGCCTCGTTGGCTAGCACATTACCCCAACCAATTTTTCAAGTTCATACAAGAAGGTCACCCGTTATTGGGTTACTGGAAATGGTCTCAGATCAGGTGAAGATGATGCTAATGCGATAAAGGAAAAAGATTATAGCTTCATGGCTGAACATGATAATTATATTTGATGAATAAACGCATTGCACTACTAAATTATGAGGAAGTTCAAACGCTTAGGCGCCCAGCTTGTACAGCTTCGAAGGGGGAAGGGGGGGACGGGACGGGACGGGACGGGCTTGCTGGCAAAAAAGTGGCATTTTTGTGTGCATCACTATGCCAAATTATGCGATTCCTGAGGAGCATAGGAGCTGTCTAATGACACTTTTCCGTTGATGGCGATTAATGGATTCTACGTGCAGGAGACGAACTTAATGGGCCACGTGTGCTCCTCCCAAAGTTATCCTCTATCGATTTTGCAATTTTAAGGCGACCTCTCGTGTAGTTTGATGGAAAAGAAGCTCTCGTAACGTGCTCAAAAGCACCATACCTGGCAGGAAACGGAGGAGAATTTGAAGTTATAGTAAACAGATATTCTTAGACCACAGCATTGCGGCCCACCAAATTAGCACGCAGATTTCACAGGCTTGGAAGTGTCAATACATTGGCACCTATTTTGACTCTTGAGGATTTGGTCCTATAGCTAGCTGTATACCATGCTCCCACAGAAAGTAAGCAAGAACCAAAACTTCACCATAATACAACGTCGCCCCATATCCTGTTACTGATCTCTGTGTGCACAGATTATGGGGAATATCGATTGCTGGATGCTTCCACCAAGGGTTCAGCCGACCTGCAGGCCGTGACTGTTCCCCTCAACACGTATTCATCTTCCGCTTCACGAATCACGTCCATTCACTTTTGGCGTCTGAAAAAAACGAAAATTACTCCATCGCTTAGCCCACCTGGACGGACAACTAAGATTCTAATTACAAGAATTCTATCTCAGCATGCGTGTTCAAAATTGAAGTCTCAATTACAATTGAGACTGTCATTTTTTCAGAGGTCAAAAATAAAAAAGAGACACGATTTGTCATGTCCTCTTTGAATGAAACGGAAGCCTTGAATGTGTAAAAATTTCAACTACAGCATAGCAACGGAGCGTATTCATAATCCATCAATACGCAAATCAAATTTGAAAAACCAAAGCATGGAAATAGCATGGACAATGGAATGGATTTTGACCTTAGTTTAAAAACAACAAATGAAGAATTGAAAAAGAGTAAATCAACAACTACACCAAGACAATGTCAAAAAGTGAATATGCGATACAAAAAAAATTTCTCTCAAGACAATTAGTATTTACATTTTACATTCTATTCTCATATCCGATATAGAAAAACTTCAATTGACGAAGAGATTTCAACCATTTACTAAACAAAAGTGTCTTCTCACCCCTTTTTCTATTCACACACACAGAAGGGAGAGAGACATCAGGGTTAAGAAATCGGGTCAACCCAACCCGAGTGTGCATTTTAGTCTTACCCTATGTCCTCTTTCCCGCTGCAGTCGTCTCTCTTAGAAGTCGGAAACAGGCTTGCGGATTCGCAGCCCCTAGAAAACTGAATTCCCTTTTACAAATAGCCCGTCGCCGCTCGCGTTTTCTTTCAGCTGCTTCTTTCCTCTTCTCGATCCCCCTTCGCAGAGCCTCAGACTACTCTGGTTTGGATTCGTTCTGAGAATGGAGCCCATTTCGATCGCATTCTCCGCCGATAATCCGCCGCTCATGGTACTTGCAGCGGCGAATGTCGCCGCTGTTCCACTGACACCGGATTCCAGCCTTCCGTCCGGTTCGGTTCCCGTTCTGCGCCCCTCTCCCGGGTAATATTCCAATGCTCGGACCTCATTACAGCCTTTTTGATTCGAAGCGGTGGAGATTTGATTATCGTATGCTGGAATTTGATTGCTGTTGGTTGATATTCGGCGTTAATCCATCATTTCCCTCTGTTCAGCACATCTGCATGCATTTTTTTGTTCCTTCCTTTTCACATTTAAGAACTGTGTTCCGGTAGTAGTAGTGAATTTTTCTTGATTTTTTATCCAGATTGGAGTTACATGGAAGCAATGTGCTTATACGCTATATCGGTAGGATGGCAGGTCTTCCCAATTTTTATGGCCGTGATGCTCTTGAGGCTGCACAGGTGTTGTTTTATGTGTTTTGTAGATGGCTTTTATATAAATTTTTTCGTCCGCCTTTTCGAATCTTTGTTCCGCTGTTGTTTTTGTTGTCTCAGTAACTCATGATGTTTGAGAAATGATAAACGCTTTTGCAGATTGATGAATGGCTAGACTATGCGGTGATATTTTCATCTGGTGCTGAATTTGAGGGTGCCTGTTCATTTGTGGATGGTTATTTGTCGCTGAGGACATTTTTAGTTGGAGATTCTTTTTCAATTGCAGATATAACAATCTGGTCATGTCTTGCAGGTAAAGATGTTGATTCTGCTGTCTTTGCTTTCCACAAATGGGTCTCATTTGTACACTGTTTTGGAACTATTGTCATATATCATTATAATCATAATCAATGAAACTTGTGGCTTCTTTTCATTACTAACAGCTAGCATTCTATAGGCAAGGGGCAAAGATGGGAGAGTTTGAGGAAGTCGAAAAAATACCAGAATCTAGTCCGCTGGTTCAATTCAATAGCAGAAGAATATGGGACTGCTTTAAACGAGGTCACCACAGCATATGTAGGGAAAAGAGGATTAGGTAAACCTGGCACCAACAGACCAAAGGAAGCAGATCAAATTGCTGGCAAATCAGCAAAGGCAAATGAGGGGCTCTTAATCAATGGGGAAAACAGCGAGAAGGATAAGTCTTCTGGGTCCTTCGAAGTAGAGCTTCCTGGTGCCAAAGTTGGAGAGGTATGTTTGCGGTTCGCCCCTGAGCCCAGTGGGTATCTCCACATGGGGCATTCAAAAGCTGCACTTCTGAATAAGTATTTTGCGGAGAGATATAAAGGGCGCTTGATTGTTCGTTTTGATGACACGAATCCTGACAAGGAAAGCAATGAGTTTGTGGATAATCTATTAATAGACATTGAGACTTTGGGCATTAAGTATGACGCTGTCACTTACACTTCAGATTACTTTCCACAGCTGATGGAAATGGCAGAAAAGCTTATATTGAGGGGAAAAGCATATGTTGACAATACGCCACGGGAGGAGATGCAGAAAGAAAGAATGGATGGTGTTGAATCAAAATGCAGGAATAATAGTGGGGAGCAAAATTTGGCCTTGTGGAAAGAAATGATTGCCGGGTCCGATATTGGTTTTGGTTGCTGTGTTAGGGGCAAGCTGGATATGCAGGCGCCCAATAAATCACTTCGGGATCCAGTTTACTATCGTTGTAATCGAACTCCCCATCATCGTATTGGATCCAAGTATAATTTATACCCTACATATGATTTTGCATGTCCATTTGTTGATGCTATTGAAGGTGTGACACATGCTCTACGCTCAAGTGAATATCACGACCGTAATGAGCAGTACTATCGGATACTTGAGGATATGGGCTTGCGCAAAGTCCAAATATATGAGTTCAGCCGTTTGAATATGGTCTATACACTTTTGAGCAAGCGGAAGCTTCTTTGGTTTGTGCAAAATGGAAAAGTTGATGGATGGGATGATCCTCGTTTCCCAACTGTGCAGGGAATAGTGCGTAGAGGCCTACAAATTGATGCATTGATACAGTTCATCCTCCAACAGGTAGAATTGTTTGAACCAAGAAATGAAATTTTGTCTTCATTAACTGCCTCTCCAAGTGGCTAATTTTAATCTTAGTATCTTTCTCTCTTACAGGGTGCCTCAAAGAATCTCAATCTCATGGAGTGGGATAAGCTATGGACCATCAATAAGAAGATAATTGATCCAATATGCCCAAGGCATACTGCTGTCCTTGAAGAAAAGCGTGTATCACTTATCCTTACTGATGGTCCTGAGAAACCTTTTGTTCGTATAATACCTAGGCATAAAAAATATGAGGGTGCTGGAATGAAAGCTACAACATATACAAACAAAATATGGATAGACTATGCTGATGCTTCAGTTATGTCAGTTGGTGAAGAGATAACATTAATGGATTGGGGTAACGCTATAGTCAAAGAAGTTGAGAAGGACTCAAATGGAAGTATAACTTCTTTGCGAGGGGCTTTGCACCTTGAAGGTTCTGTTAAAACCACAAAATTGAAGCTTACGTGGCTGCCAGAAACAGATGAGTTGGTCAATCTCGTATTGGTTGACTTTGACTACCTAATTACAAAGAAGAAGGTTAGTTGTTTATGTCTTTGTGTTGTGGTTGTTAGTTTGTTGCATCATCATTATCATATCATCATCATCATCATAAGCTGTTTCCCACCTAGGCAGGGTCAGCTACGTGAATCTTGTATTGTCACTCTTGCTGATCTTGAATTATGTGTTCAGTGAGACTTACATATCTTTCCTAATGACTTCTAACCAT
>JAYJMB010081029.1:0-19169 GCA_036873735.1 Pouteria campechiana
TTCAGATAGCCAGTGTCATCTTCGTTGATTCACCTGTTGGGGCAGGATTCTCATTTTCAAGTGGCTCGAAGGATTACGCACTTAATGATACAACTTCTTCGATAGAAGTTTACCAGTTTTTAATCAAGGTTCTTGACCCTGTATCCCTGCCTCTGTGATAATGTCTGAAACCACTGCACATGGCTGGCTCAACAAAAATTTTGTAGTCCACCTATCATGAGGATCATCTTTAACAAAGTTCAGCCGTCATCGTCAAATTGGAAATCAGCATGTTAGAAACTACAAATATGGCTCTCTTTATGAGGATAAAGTTAAGTTAATAATACATGCACAACGTTTTAATTTAATTTATTTGTTCCTCTATTTTTTATGTGTGACTCATTAGAATTGCATTTCTGAGCTGTGCCAAACAACCAGATAATGAATATAAAGGGAGCAAGAAATGAAAGATGTAATCAGAGGAAGTATTGTCCTGCATAATGATGTTTTCTATTTTCAGGATTAATTTTATTTCCACCGCATAGGAAGTAGCGTCGCATGCAACCTTTTGCAACTGCCAAAACCACGAGTGGTCTCAAAGTGAAGGTTATACTCAGAATGCAGTGCCACTTATCATACTTTCTAACCTACACAGAGTCAAGGTAGTTTAATGATATTCACAAACAGCCATGTTGAAAATAACATGTAGGCTCAGCTGCCTAATCAAAAGCAAATTTGCATTTTATTGAGGTTGCTTGCGAGGGTCCCATCATGAAGGTTTGCTCTCATCCGCATGCATGCCATCCAATTTATGATGCCATCGAGAGTTTTTTTTTTATATATATATATATATATATTTTCAATCTTTTGTAGTGGTTGACAGCTCATCCACAATTCCTGTCCAATCCTCTCTACATTGCTGGCGACTCGTATTCTGGCCTAATTCTTCCTGTGGTGTTCAATGAAATAGCAAATGGTAACTCCTCTTTAAGTATGCCATCAAAGCCCAAGATTGCATGATCTTGCAAGATGCCATTCAGTGGTATATATTCAACCAGATGAGTGCAGGCATGCATTGCGATATCTTGAATAAGCCCCACTAATAATGGGTGTCAACTGTCAACTATGCTGTGCCGTTACTATGAATTCACTTCTAAGTTGCCACATTACTTGGTTTACTACTGGTATGGCAGGAATTGAAGCTGGAAAGGAGCCAATCCTCAATCTCAAGGTATGTCATTCACGTGCAGAAGATCAGCAATCACGATCCCGAGATCACTTATTTACCAATCGTGCAGGGTTATAGCCTGGGAAACCCCTTAACAGATAGGGCAATTGATGGAGACTCATTTGTACCATATGCACATGGGATGGGCCTTATACCGGACGAACTCTATGAGGTAATAAGTTTCCTATAAATCAAACTTCAAAATCCTGTCTGAGGTCTATTGTACTTTGGCCGTCCATTGTTGGATCATCCATGATGGGGCCGCTCTAATGCGATAAAGGTGATCTATTAATCCTTCTTGGTCGCCTCAACAAAGATGGGGCCGTGGCTTCTAACAGATCATTTGTATGATTGAAGCCTTTGATTCAGTTTCCTGACCAAGCCCAAAAGCCCCGCAGTGGATGCACAGTAAATTCCCATCTACACCATATTTAGTTCCGAAATTCATTCTTCATAATTTTGTTTTCATCATTACAGTCAGTCAAAGAAAGTTGTGGAGGAGTTTATGCATCTCCAAGAAATCTTAAATGTTCACAAGAGATTGCAGCAGTAAATGCGGTAGTGAACCCTAAAATGTCTGTCATTTTTGTTTTTTGCTTAAAATTAGTGAGGTTTTTGTAGCTAATTTTTGAGATGTACAGAACATTGCACAACTTGACCGGGCACATATTTTGGAACCTCACTGTCCCTTTGCGTCCCCAAAGCCCGCTGCAGTGGGACATGGAAGATTACTCAACGAAAATTCAAAAGGGCTCCATCTCCCAGATCCTCTGCCCAAGTTTGGGTGTCGAGTCTCTCTCTCTCTCTCTCTCTCTCTCTCTCTCTCTCTCTCTCTCTCTCTCTCTCTCTCTCTCTCTCTGTGGGATACAATAACAACATACGAAATTTCATACTGCAAGAATTCTCTGTCTTGGCAGGTGAACAGTGTGTCTTAGATCCTTTTATGGGTTTCGTGCATCACATGAATGATGCTTACATAAGTTGTGTTACAGACCATCAATATGAATTTAGGGATAAAAAGCAAAGAGATTGAAAAGCAGCAAGGGTGTGAGAAGATTCTATAGCTAGCAAACAATTCATCAATCCAGTTAACAAGAAGGATTAAGTAGTTTGAACTCTGGGTTTCAATTTCTGTAACTGTAATTAAGGAATTTAATGTTCGATAAATGTACAGAACTGCAAGAAGGATAAGTAGTTGAGAGTTGAATAAAACAAGGACTCCATTCTGAGAGATTGGCCATCTCGAATTGGCTACTTCGTTGAGGACCGTGTCAAGCAGCTGCTGAATTTAGCTGCTATAGATGGTTGAAGGGAATATTCGTTGAGGACTTGAACAAACCCCAGAGTCATCTGGATTGTTCCTAAAGAAGCGCTTCCCTGATTGATCTTTACTTCAGCAGAGCCTGTGTTCTTGTTATTCTGCAGTATGTAGACATCCTTGTGAGGTTGCTAAAGCAGGTTTGAGATGGGTTGGTGGTTTATGCTCGTATTATAATAGGGCGAAAGATTAATAGCTCATTCTAGATTGGACCTTGAGCGCCATTTATCCAAACCAACAGCACAACAGCCATTGCAGCTTGTTGGTATCTAATGGCCTGGTCTACAGCAGCCACAAATGAGGATTGTAACACTTTCATTGTGGGTGATGGAAATTGGAAACAGGGGAAGATCAGGGAATGGGTACGTTGTGCCAGTCTACCTTACGTCAAGAATTTCAATAGCACCGTGAAATACCATCTCGATCTGACCTCCAGAGGCTATCAAGCTCTCATATACAGGTTAACCTTTGATATACCTTCTCTTTGTTCTTATACAAAACAACAATGATACCAAATACCAATATCTAATCTCATGATTTTCATTGTCACAGCGGTGATCATGATATGTTGGTGCCGTTTGTGGGCACTTTGAATTGGATAAAATCTCTAAATTTCTCCATTGTTGATGACTGGCGACCATGGATGGTTGAAGGCCAAGTTGCTGGGTAAGTCCTGCTACTTTCAACCTACTTGAAAACGTGGCATGACGAGTGGCGGAAACTGGTAAATATTGGTTTGTTTCTAAAAGTTTGTAGATGGATTGGTTCTAAAAAATTGTTAAGGCCACCCTTTTATATTCATTTTTTGGAGCTGCTGTTTTTAGTGTCAGTGTAGATATCTTCCAATCTGATCTGCTCTTTGACCCATAATACAGCTGGTGTACATGATGTCCCAAGGGTTCTTACATTGGGCTAGTGCATGACATTCTCTTGTTGTTTTGATCAAACAGGTACACGAGGGCGTATTCCAACAACTTTACATTTGCTACCGTAAAGGCAAGAAATTCCTCATCAATGTATTGTTAGTGTGAGATTGAAATAAAAAGATGTGTGATCATTTATCTTATTCATGTTCCAGGGGGCAGGCCACACGGCTCCAGAATACAAGCCCAAGGAATGCTTCGCAATGTTCAAGCGGTGGATTTCGCATAAACCTCTGTAATTTTCTCCCAATTACATGCGGTTAGCGACAGTCCTCATCCATGATGCACCCCATTCATGATCAGAGCTGTTCAATTGAGTGGGCCCATTTATTCCATCACCTGCAAGATTTCAATACTGTAATTTACTTATAACAATACAACGTCTGGTTCTTATTTCCCATCGGTGCTGCTTATATACGCAATATATTATTGGTTCGAGACTATGCTTCTTATTTCCCTCCCGCTGCTGCAATGGTGCTGCTTGTATATCTAGAAGTATTGGTCCAACACTAATGTTTGAGCTTTGAAGTGCATTTGGATAATTTCTTGTTCATTCATATGCGGATCGGGAATGATTTTGGCTGCCCATGTAGTGAATGTTGTTTATTCTAAGGGGAATGACTCCATGGTAATGTTACCATGAAAATTGCCATACAAATGGTCCTTTTTTGGTCCATAATAATATACAGGCTGAACCCAATTTATTCATCATGTTTAGCACCATCTATTTAGATCAGATTCAAAAAATCATCTAAATTAGAAAGTTACATGAACGACAAGATTTGTCTCATTTAAAAGTGAGTATGCACCTGTCAAAATCTGCTTTTTTATTTGTGATCCTTAGTGATTTCTTTTAGATTTTTAATCAAAGTATCTTTTTATTTTTACTTAATGAGTGGTGATAAACATGATGAATGAATTGGGTTCATCCTATGCGTCATCTTTGTGAGCCCAAATGGACCATTTAATTTGCATGGAATTTTCGTATATTTTATGTTTTAATTTGCATGGACCACCATTTTTCGTTTCGTCCACCAGCCACATCTCTAAAATTCGGTGGCTTGGACTTCAACTGAGGCATCACAGTTTACAACAGGATCATCACGTTTCGAGAGAAATTCAAGGGGAATTGCTCTTTAAGATTTTTTCTTTTTCAAAGTTAAAGGATGATTTATTAATTAGCTCAACTCGTGAACTTCAATTGGTTCAATTGGTTATTTACATCATTATGTTTTTTTTAAAAAAAAATTGTTCATGTTTATCTATTGGTTGCGATATGGAATTGGTTCATGTAGGGTTTATTAAGATAATTTTAGCCAATCCACCCATTTATTGTGTTTGTAATTATTCATTTAATAATAATATTTAAAATCATTTTAATCAAAAATTTATGTGAACCACATAGGAAAAATAAAAATTCCAGCATGCTTATATTTACTGCAAAACTGATTGAAATTTAAAAGCCCACTTAATTTTTCATAAAAACAATTAATATGCTTCTAACTAAATTTTTGTATTAAGCACGATTAATAGGATAGATTTCATGAAAAATTTTGTTTATATTTAGATGACAAGCCTATCACACGGGTTAAAAAAATCCAAATATTTTTAGAACCGATTGGTAAACTTGAGCCGGTTTTATGATCGGCTTAGGTTGCACTGGCTCAACAATGGTCAAAATCATTTTGATCCATGACATTAACATGACATAAGTATGATATAATAATTTTATTAACTATTGTTAATTTAAATAAAAATAAAATTATATCTATATATAATTATAATTATATATACTATAAGCAATTACACATTTCCTATAAAGCCTTTAATAAAAATTATACATAATATAAAATCCTAATTTGCAGATCAAAGTGAAAAAATAAATAACACTGATGATGATGAAAATAATTTTTTTGTTCTTTCATATTGACTGAATTTGTTGTAATGCAGCTAAAATGAAATCAACATCACAGCACATCAACGTAAGATGATTACTTGTCAAGATGATTTTCATTAATGCATTTGAAAAAGGGATAAAAAATAATACATAAATAAACTAAAATCAGGGCATCTAAAAAAGATAGTCATGATGTAATAACCCACATATAATGCATATATATATATATGTTTTGTGTTGATGTGTTAATAGTTGAATGTTTGATTTTAACTTGTTGACCATCTAACGTGTTAAATTTGTTGTCCAATTTGTGGACCAAACGTTAACCATAAAGTTTAAAATTGGAAAGATTTTTTTATTATTGAGATCTTAGCAGCCCATGTAGCTTGGATAGTTAGAAGCATGGTTAATAAGACTAGAAGTCAAGGGTTTAAGATTGAAATTGATAAGATTTAGTTATATTTATTTATTTATTTATTTATTTGCCATTTTGATTTTCCTTCATGGATCGTTCGATTGGTAAGCAAAATGATATTGTCGCATTAATTAGATTTATAAAAATTAATGTCAAAGATGATGAATACGTCAATCCGATTCATGGATTTAATGTATTAAGTTATGCATGCATTAATTAGATTTTTGAATCTCCATGCATAGATTATTTGGGAGTACATTAATTAGATTTCTATGAATTAATATGCTAGATATATGTTTGAAGGCGTGATTTTGATGAATGAGATCCATGTGTTAGATTACCTATGCGTCGTTCCTTTGAGTTCTCATATTTGCTCATTATTATAATAATAATTATTTGTTACTAGGTGGATGTATCACCTTATGTTAATTGTAGACGATCCATCAAGTACAGGCCATCAACTTAAGCAACTGTATTTCGTGTTATTTAATGGAAGGAACCGACAGTTTTTGTGCAATCCAACATGAGTATATATTTTTTCTCTAACTAGCGGAAAATATTAATTTTTTTTCTAAACGTGCCCAAAACATTTGTGTAATCCAAAATAAGTAAATAATTTTCGGATTTTTGGAATCGGTGAGCTTGTTTGACTAAAGCATACAGTTGGACATTTTCATTTCAAAGTGATATATCAGAATAACTATGACAGTTACATAGAAACGTGGAAGCGTGGCAAGATCTTTTTTGCTTGGATTTCAGGCCATCCATCACGCTCTCGTGGAGTCAGCATTTTCTTAGGTCAAATGCCGCAGTCTTCATTTATTTTCTAAGCCTACTTCAAGCACGGCCCTAAATTACCCTCAAATTATGTTGGTCACCCCATCTCCCACCAACCACAAAGCACAAACCAAGCGATCATGCACCGGATGTTCGGATGCAAGTTTTGTGATCCAAACTTTTCGAAGTTGTAGGGCCAATGGGCAGCATCTGCTCATCTTATTTTGGTCCTCAAGAAATCAGGTCTTATGCGCAATCTCAGTGATAAGCCCTTCTTCTTGTCATTTTTTGTATGTACTTGGGTCGGCTATTTCGTCGAAGGGCTTGAGATTTTTGACCATACCTCGCTATCATCTTTCACAAGAAGCCAGCCACGCTGAGAAATGATCCATGGAATTAAGCCAATGCATGTGGAGGAGATTCATTTTGGAATTTAGTTTCCTGGATGCATGCATCCATCCATCCATTTTCAGGGAATGGGAGTGTTGAAAAGATGGATTTGTGGATTAAGAATATCTTCTTTTTGCAAGTAACGAGGAGCATATTAGTATAAATACATTTTTTAGATAAAAATAAAAAATTAAAAATTAAAAATATAGATAACAATAAGCAAAAGGCAGAATTGATGAACTGTTAAAATATAACAACACAATAAATATGGTGAAAACAATTTACCACGAGATGCTTAAATGTCAATTTAAAATTTTCTTTGACTTGTTTCTACAATTATTGCAATATTTCACAATTACCATTATTCTTAGGTTTTTTTCCCTTTCTATCCTATTTCGTGCATAGATATAAGTAATAGCTTTAATATTTCCTTAATATAAGGATTTCGGTTATAGCAAAGTGTGTGCATATTACAGAGAGATATTGACAAAGGAGGTGTATTGAGAATTCTATAGATCTTAATATCTTTATGGGAATTGATGTTCAAGCTGCCTAGGGTATTAAACTGAGGATTTTTGAAAATGATGTGGACCAATCTGATTCAACTCACCTCTTTCCTTCTTCTTCAGCTCAACCAACCAAAAATTGGAATGGGTTGAATACTTTTGGATCAAAAGCCACGTGAACCACTTCGGCCAGTACAGTACACCATCCGTCGGATTAATTATTTGGATAGAAAAGATATTTTTTTCTTAAAAAAATTATGGCATATGCTTATGATAATAACTTACTCGTTTTAGTCATTGTATATTATAATTCATTAAACATCTATTTTCTTCTTTTTATTTATTTTATAATTGACAGCATATTTTATATTACAAATATTTTTTTCCTATCATTTATTTCCCCTGGTTTTCTTTTTTCCATCCAATGAGGCCATGCTCCTAACCGGATGACTTTGGCATCACACTAGGCATCCATTAAAGCATGTTTGGATCAACGTGGCTCAATAAGCGAGACTTCATCTTTTTAATTGGTTTTATAAAATGTGTGGAGTCTTAAAATTTAAAGATGTTTGATAATTTTTATTAAATGCACATTGGTACATTTTAGTGCCACATGTAACATGTGCATAAGATTTGAGGAAAAAAGTTACATTCAAGTATAATTAGGAGTCGTAGGAAAAAGTTTCCAATCGAATAGAATAATACATGCGATTTGAGCTACACTTCTTAAACAATAGAAAAAAAGAAAAAGAAAAAATTGTCATGGAAGGACATGAATCATCTCTTATATTTGCCATGTTCCTAGTATTATCAAAACCCAACCGGTGGTTGAATCGGTATCGTGTCCAGTTCATGATCTAATTGGTTTAACCGGCTGGTTTAATCACAAGAACCGTTTTTTATTTTTTAAAAAAATTTAAAATGATATAACATGATTTTAAAAAAATTAAATCATAGATATTAATTTAAATATATAGACCTTTTATTATAATATTATATTACTTTAATTTATTAATTTATTCTATTAAAAAAGTTAAAATTTTTACTATTAAACCAAAATGGCCAGATGAAATGGTCAATTCCGGGCTCTGATAACAATGATTGTTCCTAAAAGTTTGCATATATGCTCATTATTATTATTTGTTACTGGGTGGATCACCATATACGGTAATTGTGGAAAATCCATCAAGTAGGCCATCAACTTAAGCAACTCGATTTTCGTGTTATTTAATGGAAGAAACCGAAAGTTTTAGTCAACCAACATGTAATAGTTTTTTTTTTTTTTTTACCAACCTGCAATAAATGTTTTGTTTCCAGAGAAGCACGGAAAGCTAGAAATTGCAGGAACTCCATAACTCCAATTAAACGTGCACAAATTTCGAAAATCATTTTAGAATTTTTATCCTAGGAATCAGGGAGCTTGTTTGACTAAACCAACAAAGCATACGGTTGAACACTTTCATCTCAAAAATCAAAATGACATGTGAGGACCAATTCAGCAGTTATGCAATCGAATGATAGGAATTTTAATATTCCATGGTACTCAAAAATCAAAATGATATATGAGGACCAATTCAGCAGTTATGCAATCGAATGATAGGAATTTTAATATTCCATGGTACATATAAACGTGGAAGTGTGGCAATATCTTTTATGCTTGGATTTCAGGCCGTCTATTGTTACAACCCTTTAAGTTTTTAATCAAGATATGTATTTTTTCATGGCTAAATACATACAGATAAATGTGATAATTAATTTAGACCTAATTAGTTAAGTCATCACCGTGAAACGAAAATAAAAGGGCAGAAGTATGGCACAGGACATCTTGGCCATACCAGTTTCTACAGTGGCATCAGAGTGCGCTTTTAGTACAGGTGGTGTATTCTGGACAAATTCCGAAGTTCTTTGAACCCACCATTTGTAAAGAGCTTGATTTGTGCACGCACAAGATTACTTAAAAACATCACCAATGCCAATCAGAATTGAAGAAAATACTAAAGAGCTTAAAGAAAATGAATAAGATAAAATTTTTATTTGTTTGGTATGTTAATATCAATAATGCTATCGATTTATTATATTAAACTACTTCTATTAATTCTTCTAATGGTATTACTCATAACGTTGAAGGATCTAACATTATACATTCAACTTGCTTGTGATATTGATATTTTGAGGTAATTAAATAAATATAAAGTTAACTTCATCTAAATTAATTTTTGCATTGTTATATACTAAGTTTACTAACTATAAATTTTGACGGGAAGAAGATACTGCGAATGGAGAAGATTGAAATTGATTTAATATTTTATAACTTTTATATTGTTATTAATGTTTTAAGAGATTTTATATTTTTAATTGGCATGTAATAACTCAGACTCATATTGTCTTCAATTTTATTTTAAATTAGGCTTTTGGTAATTTTATATAGACAATTAGAGTTTGTTAGATTAATTTTTTCATGTTTTGGTTGTCATACAAAGATTCAAGGTTATATAATTATAAAAAATCCTTTTCATTAAGATTTTTTTACATATAGTGGTTTTATATTTTTATTTTACTATTTTTCTAGATTAAGAATTTCTTTTTAGCAATTAGAAACGTTTAAAAGTTCATGATAATGCCTATGTTGGTTTAAGATAGTTATCATCTTATAATCATTAAATGCATATTAACCAATAAATAGGCATTTACAAAAAAGTGTATCAAGTAATTTCTATATTTATAATAATTTATTGATATGTTTTTGTTGGTTACTTATTTCATGCTTCTTAATTATTTATTTACATGATAAATGAAATAATAAAAATATAATAACATTTATTTTTCTAAATAGTATAATGAATGCATTAAAGTTATCTATCAAATTTTCAACCCAAACTATTAATCCAAATTATTAATCCGTTTTCAACCTGATTTTAATTTAGATTTTATGAAATTATTTTGGTTTGAGTATAGAAGTTTTAAAATGGGTTTTGGTTTGGTTTGGCTAAGAATTTTCAATTTGGATTTGGTTTGAATTTACTCTAACCGGATCGAGTTGCACCCCTAACCGCATAACCAAAATCTGGATGCTGTATGTAAATGATTTTTATTCCATCGTTCACACGAGGAAACAATTGCACCAGTGTAATGCCGATCAGAACCAAAATTTCACGTATGGCTCGGTTCGGAGGCACACAAGCTATTGTGGATTATTATTACTGGGTAATGAAACGACTGTTTTGGAAAAAGCTTAATTATGTTAATAAAAGCACTCCGAATTATTTTAATAATATCAAAAATTGACATAATTTAAAATAATTTTATATTAAAATAAAAACCCTTCTTTGGACAGGCACTTATTTGAAACACATGGCCACCCCAGAGAAATGCTGTCCGGGCTTTAGAGAGCCTTGGCGCTCATTTGCTTTGTTGGTCCCCTTTTTATTTCTTGCTTTTAACTGTATAAAGCTTGCACCGACGCATCCTCGATTTCTGCACGGCAGGTATCTTCCTGGATTTCCCGGGCCCCTACCCTTCCATCTTGAAACTGGGTAAGCTTTTCCCCTCGCACATGGGCGAGACTTTTCTAACCTTCTTGCCTAGAAAAATTTCTTTATTTATTCATTTATTTGGGAGTGTCATTGCTTGAAGTATTATAAATTTTCATAGCTATAACTGGATGCTTTAGAGCATGAGCTAAGCCCATCGTGGTTTGTGCTAGTTAGGTTCTGATCAATGTTTATAAAATTAGACAGGAGGTTAAACCATTTAAGTATCCAGTTTTGGTGGAGCAAACTGGGTTGAGCGGGCAACATTAGTATGATATAATTATAATAAATAATTATTATTATAATTAGTTATTAATATTTTATCAATTAATGAGTTTGATTTTTAAATAAATATATTTAAAATATATTTAAATTAATATAAGTGTATTTGCTTATTTTTTATATTAAAAAAAAAGACGATCCGGTGACCGGCCTCTGGTGCCTCAGCCGGTTGTAGGTACATAGGCGTGGCCGTGGGAGAGTCGAATGAGCACCAGCTGTTTTACTACGTGTATGTCAGGCAGTCCTGGCTTCTATAGTCTCATTGGGTTTGCGTATGAAATAGGTACAGCAGGTTTGCTTGGGCAAGTTGAAATGAAAACAAACATTTTGGAAGCGGAAGGGCCGTTTGGCTGGCGAGAAAGAAAATGGAGAAGAGCTGATGTTAAGAATTCAGGGAGATGGTGAGTGGAAATAAAGTTTATGAAATGAATTATAATAAATAAAGCATATATGTAGGAAAAAAGTAAGATTATTATAATAAATATATGTCAAATCATACCTTATAAAATTATTTTATTTATTTATTTTTGCTCAGATTCTACTTTCATGGAATCATCAAAACAGCCCAAAAGGAGACGATATAAGGACGACAGGGAATGATTCCAACTATTGAAAATGAGAAATGAGATCACGTGAGGACGACACCGGATGATGCTATATATTAATAAAGTCACAAGTTGAAATAAAAAGAAACTTCAGGAAATCAAAAGGAGATAATGTGAAGAAAATAAGTTATGATGTTATCAATGAAGTGCATAGAGGCAAAAAATAGGTGGACGCATAGATGACAATAAAATGGTTTTTACTTTTTTTAAATTCTTTTTTTCAATCATAACTATTCAAAACTTGGTCGTATTACAATTTTGGACTTCCAAAACCTTTATATTTCTGCCGAAATTAAACGTGGATTGTTGATTAGTTGTAATGATGTGTAGACTTGAGTTGTTATTTTACCAAAATCGCGGCATTTTAAACGTGGGGTATATATTAATTATTAGACTTCTCCAAACCCGATAGGCCCAATTGAATCCGTCAATGACGCCGATCGAATCCAAGTCACAAGTACAAGTAGAGTAAAAGAAATTCTAGTTATATTTCTGCCCAAACTCTTTGGCTAAGTGAGATGCTTTTTGGGTGGAGGGTTTGCCAAAAAAGATAAAATCGTGTGTGTAAAAGCCAGGAATTCGTCTTATTATCTTATAATTAAATTGCAAATTTTTTAAAAATATTTTAATAGATATATACAGTCTTAAGAATTTTTATTATAACATTTAAGCTTTTAATCAAGATATATATATATATATATATAAATATTCATAGCTAAATATGCATAAGGATAAATGGGATGATTAATTTATTTATTGAACTTATTTTATTGACCCCTGCCAGGATCATCTACTTTTTTACACTACAGCATCGCATACTTTTCTTGATCTTGACCATTCGTTTCATGAAAAATATTGGACAGCTGACTCTTGCTTTGAAATATAATTGAAACTCACGAAGCGATTCTATTAATTTACCTGAACCATTAACATATTTCGTCCGTCCATGTTCAGGTAATGGGAGTGTTGGCAGCATAGATGCGTGGGAAGTACTAAATGAGGATTGCGGAGCAGCAGATTTGTCTAATTTTCACAGCTTGTGTGGACCGGCTAATTAATTGATGTCACATCACAATTAATTGATGCCCATGTGATGTGACACGCTGACCGAAGACACAGGTCCCGATTCCGGATCGAATCCCCAGTGCTACGCGCCACTGTTTCTGCTGTGATACTAATTTGGAGAACGCCACGTCGCTTCATTCATATAAACTATTTTCAAAATTTACAAGTCATTAATTAAAATGAAATAAAATATCGCAGGATATTCAATGTGTATTTGTAGATATCTAAGAAAAGGATTCATTTCACCATAAATTTAGTTCTTGGATACTAAAAACTGTATAACTAAGCATTTATTTGCTGATTTATTTTTTAAATTGATAATGTGCATAAAAAGAATTATAATAATTGATTTTTTATATAAGCAAAGACAGGGTCCAACAGCAATTTTGGTTACAAGCACAAGTGGAACACTAGCTACCCCTCTTATTCGTACAAATCTCCGATGAAAAGCGAGAAGAACTCATTCAACGTAATATGCCGTCTGAAAGTAATTCATTCAATGTTATATAATATGTAAAGGCAGATAACTCAATTTATAATTATTAATATAAATTTTTAAATCATGTAAAATTTAATATAATAAATTATCTATAAAGAGTAACAATTTGGACGGAATAAACACCTACTTATTCTCTTATTAAAGGCAAAATTGATTACAAATATTTGGTGGGTTTATATGAATAAGAGAACTAGAAAAAATGCTGTCCGGGCCTGAAGCAGCCTTGTGCTCTCCTTTCACTTGTTGCGTCCTCTTCTCCTCTCTAGCTTTCACTTTATAAATCTTGCGCCAACGCATCCCCCATTTTTACGCCAACGCATGCCTGCTGCAATATGGGGAGACAAAGGTTGCAAACGATTTCCGTTTGCCATCTTGTGAAGCTTTTGCTCACCCTTCCATGGCTTGTACTCTCTCAATCAAGGGTCAGATTTCTTCCTGGATTTCCTGGGCCCCTGCCCTTCCATCTTGAAACTGGGTAAGCTTCGTTGCTCCTCCATTTCCCACTCTCACATGGGGGAACTGTTTCTAACCTTCTTGTCTGCACAAGTTTATTTATTCATTCGGTTTTCGGGCAGGGTGATTGCTTGAAGGATTACACATTTTCCTGGCTGCCACTCGATGTTTCGGAGTATGAGCTAATCACATCGCCATCTGCTAATTCGATTGTTCTGATCCATTGTAGGTACATAGGCGTGGGAAAGTCGAATGAAAACCACCTGTTTTACTACTTCGTGGAGTCTGAGAGAAACCCAAAAGAGGACCCTCTTGTGCTGTGGCTGACAGGCGGTCCTGGCTGCTCTGCTTGGAGTGGGCTTCTTTATGAAATGGGTACTGCTTGGTGCTTGGGCAAGTTGAAATGAAAACAAATTAACTATTTGGAAATTAATTAAAAAAAAGTGATGATATAAGGACGATAAGGGATGATGCTAACTTTTGAAAACGAAAAAGGAGATTAGGCAAGGACGACAAGGGATCGGATGATGCTATTGATGAAAAGTTACAAGTTGAAATGAGAAGAAAATTTTAGGGAATGAAAAAGAGATGATGTGAGGAAAATAGAGCATGATGTTATCGATTAGGTTGAAGTGCATATATGTTAAAAATAGATGTATTCGTAGATGACAATGAAATTGTTTTGCAAAATATGATTTCTTGTACTTTGTCATGGTTTTCCAGGCCCACTGCAGTTCGAGTACGCTCGTTATGATGGTTCTCTTCCAACCTTGAAGTTAAGAGACTATTCATGGACGAAGGTGCATGACTCTGTTACCATTTGGATATATATTTAATTTTGATGAAGTTGGATGGTCGTTTTTCTTATAACGCGGCAATGATTTTTCAGATATCCAGCATCCTCTTCGTTGATTCACCTGCTCCGACAGGATTCTCTTTCTCAACTGGCTCAAAGGATTCTGACAGTGACGATATTAAATCTCCAAAAGAAGTCTACCAATTTTTAGTGAAGGTTAGTGGCCTTCGCATTAATTGTACCGTGATAATCAATGTCCGAACCCCCCCTACAATTATTTTGGCTATTTTGTTTCAATCCATCTTTTTTTTTTTTTTTTTTTTTTTATGCATGTGCCTCCTTAGAAATGCATTTTTTTAGCTTAAAAAATGAATAATTGTGGTTTGTATTTTTAAGATGATTTCTCCCTAGGTTCGACAGATTCTATGAAATTGTCGAAGAGGGCGATTTGTATATTGCCCCTCAAGTTTTGTGAAATTGCATATTCTCATCCATATGTTTAAACATTGCAAATCGATCTTAGTTGAATTGGTCAAGCATCCGGTTCCCCATGCATCCGGTTCGATTGGCTAGTTCAATGGATTGAACAAGTTTTTTATTTTTTTTAAAATTAAAAATAATAATAGAGCATAATTTTGAAAAAAATAAACCATAAATATTAATCTAAATATATAAATCTTTTATATAATATTTTATTACTTTAATTTATCTTTTTATTCTCCTAACAATATTAATTTTTAAAAATTTACTGTTGGGTCAAATCAAGCTAGACCGGACTAGTCAATTAACCAATTTACGGTCAAATTAGTTCGACCGGACTATATCCACCTCTTCCCGTCAACTACCATTAGCAAATTAGGTGTTTTCCTTTGAATGCCTTCTTTTAGGATAAATTTGTAAATTTTGCAAACTTATAGTGTATGTAAAATTTTGAATCAATATTTGAGAATATATTAAAAATAAATTTTAATTTAAAGTAAAGTAAACTATATTAGGGATGATTTAAAATTAATTGAAATGTATTCATCATTATTTAAAATGAATTATAATAAAAAAATTGCAGATTTAACCCATAAGTTTGCAATATTTGCAAGTATCAGTTTTTGAAGAAAAATCGTTAATTCACTGATTGCCGTTAACGGAAAGGGCGAATATGTACAGTTCACAGCCTAATAGGAATCAATTTGCAACATTTAAACTTATAGAATAAAATGTACAATTTCGCAAAACTTGCAAGGGCAACATGCAAATCACCCAATGCAAAGCCACCATAAATCCAACATCAAGGCTTAAGTCAGCAGAAAAATGCAGGCCATGCGTCTTACCATACTTTCTAGCCAACACCAAATTTAAGTCCTTCAATGATTTTCACAAAAGGCCAAAATGACAACAGCATGCTGATTGCTAAACCCTTTACAATAGGATAGGGGTTGGGCCTACTAGGATTTTAATGGACCACCTAACTTATACAGACGTTGTGCTCAACAGCTTTCACCTTATTAGTTTTGGCTTTGGCAACAAATTTCTTTTTTTGAAATTTAAATTTGAAACATAGATCGTACTTTGATACCAAATGGTGGTACTCTGAAAGATTCAAACTTCAACAAATATGCTAGATTAAACTCTTATAGTTTGTCCTGTACGAGGATATTTAGACTACTAGGATCTTAATAGGTTGCCAGGCTCTTACCGTGAAGGTTAGTCATCATAAGCATACATGGCGTCTTACTTACGATACGACTGAAAAGTTGCTCTCATTTGTATTTTGACTTGGTGCAGTGGTTGATGGCACACCCGCAATTCCTATCCAATCCTCTTTACGTTGGTGGCGACTCTTATAGTGGGCTAGTTCTTCCCACCGTGGTCGATGAAATAGCAATTGGTAAAACCTCTTCTGTATGCCTTCATAGCCTTAGATTGCGGGATCTAATGATCACTTTTCCTTTTTTTTTTTGGCCATTTGAAAGATGCGATTTAGTAACACCAATTCTACCAGATGAATGAGGCATGCATGGTGATCATATCCAACTAAGTCCTACTATTCATGAAGCTTACTCTCGAGAGACACATTGTAAATTATGCTTCGGCGTTACTAAGAGTCCAGTGCCAATTTGCCACATTAGTTTATTTACTTTTGATATTACAGGAATTGAAGCCGGGAAGGAACCACTCCTCAATCTCAAGGTATGCCATTCCAGTGCATAAATGTAATTCCTATGGCAGTGACTTGACACTTAAAAAATGGCAGAGAGCTTGCCCAGCAGTCAAGACCCCTCAGATTACTCATTCCATTATCACTTGTGCAGGGTTATTTCCTGGGAAACCCCAAAACGGATATACCAATCGATGACAGTTCGTATGTTCCATATGCACATAGGATGAACCTTATATCCGACGAACTCTATGAGGTGATGAGTTCCCTATCAACCTTCGAAATCCTCTCTCAGGTCATTTGTACATTGGCCTTGGATCGTCAATGACAGGGCCACTTTCATGGGATCAATGTTTTCTAACAGATTATTAGCATGATTGAAGCCTTATTTGTTTCCAAAACGCATTTTCTGTGATTTTGTTTCATCATTACAGTCGGCCAAAAAAAGTTGCGGAGAAGTTTATGCATATCCAAGCAATCCTGAGTGCAAAAAAGATATTGAAGCAGTAAAGGCGGTAGTGGACCTTAACCTGGAGCCTTTTATTTTCATCTCGCTCTTTATTGGAAATGTTTGTGGTGCTGATCTTTAAGATGTGCAGAACACTGCAGGAATTTCTCTTTCACAGATTTTGGAACCCTGGTGTCCCTTCGTATCTCCAAAGCCCTCTGCAGTGGAGCATGGAAGATTACTCGATCAAAATTCAAGAGGGCTAAATCTTCCAGACACTCTTCCTAGCTTTGGATGTAGGGTATCACACTCTCCCTCCCTCCCTCCCCCACCCCCTTCCAACTCATGCATGCGAAAGTTCGAACAAGGAGGGAGTACAAGAATTTTTAGTTTTACCAACGACATTTACCATTTCGTTTCTAAAAGTAGCCAAAAGGCCAATGTTCTAGAAATGAAATCTAAATTATTAGCAACGAATTTCTTTCTTTGCTAAAAATGATTATTTTTTTTGTGCGTTAATGTGGAAGTAGGGATTTAAATATTCTATTTTACTCTTTTAATTGACGAAACATTAATTTATATTATCCTAACAATTATATATTTTTCTTCTTTTTATTATATATACTTTAAATCATTACTTTTTTATTTAAAAGACTACATATTTTATATTCATTCACTTTACTTTCTGTCATTTCCTATTTGCTCTCTTACTATAAAGTATTCCTCCTGCTTTAATTTCTCCTCCTTTTCATGAAGAGTGCGTGGGATATCATACGATATATGAAATTTCAGACTAACTATTTATTGATTTTTGGCAGACATATTGGTATTTGCTATCATACTATTGGACGAACAATCCAGATGTTAGAAAGGCTCTCCATGTTTCTGAGGTACCAACCTCTCCACACCTAGCATGTATCTGGCTGCATGCATGTCTTGCTAAGTTATCCAAGCCTCTCCCATGCAATACTAAGTCTACCTGAAGACACAAGGTTATGCACTGGTGAAATGATCTCAAGATGTTTGTGAGACCGCACTAACTAGTCCGGAGGACAAATAGGAATTTATTTCAACTGTCCAAGGTTTCACTGCATGCATATGTTGCTTCGGGGGTGCAGCACAAGAATGATGCTTTTGAGCTCTCAGTGTTCATATATCCTTGTGAGCTTGCTAAAGTAATTTTGAAAATAATAATAAATTTTCAAAATAGATTGCGTGGGTCCTCACCCATTCATCCAAACTAGCTGGGCTAGCACAAGAGCCATGCTCTACTTTGCTTTGGTCAGTGATCTCAAATGTAGATTTTTACAATTCCATTGCTCATGACGGAAACAGAGGAAGAAGGGGGACTGGTTACGTTGCAACTACGACATACCTTACGCCCGCAAAATCAATAGCACCGTGATGTACCATCTCAAATTGGCCACCAGAGGCTATCGAGCTCTTATTTACAGGTCAAATACCCTCTGTACTCGTTATCCTCATGTGAAAATGAATTTTATAGTCTATACCAATATAATTAATCTTATGTTTTTCATTCCCACAGTGGTGATCATGATATGATAGTGTCAATCGTTGGCACGGAACAGTGGATAAAATCTCTAAATTTCTCCATTGTTGATGAATGGCGACGATGGATGGTCGATGGCCAAGTTGCCGGGTAAGTTCTGCTATTAACTTTCCCTATCCTAGCTTCGGTTTAAGGAGAATTCAATTTTGAGACCTAAAAATGTGTTGAGGCTGTTGAATGATAACTTGTGCTTGTTAATTATCATCTGAAGTTTAATTCCAATTCTTGCCATGATTCAACAAGCTCTCCAATCTCAAGAACTAATTGGTAAAATTCGACTAACAAGAGTCTGGGACTAAAGGGAAGTGGAGAAACAACAGTACTGGACTGAAGCCT
>JAYJMB010081051.1:0-21911 GCA_036873735.1 Pouteria campechiana
TACGGGCTCCGTTTGGCAAAGTTGTAGACAGGCCATTTTCGGATCTCGCCCGGCTTAAGGGTGATGAGCAGGGATTGTTGCCTTTGTCTGCTGAGGGCGCCCTTTTTGTTCCCTGATTGTGCTGCCCGGACTAGAACATCCGTCCAGCTGTAGAATTTGCTCTGCCATTGCTAGTTCATGCCACTACACTTGGTATTTAGGTTTAGATATTAATTTCTCTAACAGCCCGAGCCAAGCCTACCTCAAGGCGGAAGCATGATTTGCCTTTAATCAGGTTATCTCTTCTTAAAGAGATTGGTCTTGGGTTGTTGCTTTCACTTCTAAGTTTACCAATGCCACCATTTTAGCTTTAATGGCCTTCACCACAATGTCATGTTCCGCTTTTGTAGTCTTTCGGATAACAATTGTAGCATCTTAATCAGCCTTAGTAAATTCAATAATTTTTCACCTATCATCGATAATATCTTAGCTAGTAACTACTTTTTCCTCTTGCGCCTTCAAAATAGAAGCGATCTCTTCCATCTATGCAGAATGCTTTCACTCTTCTTCAATTGTGATCTTAAGACTAATATTCTTAGCAACAACCTGATCTCATGACTACTTTAAGTCTAACACCAAAGAGGAGCACTCTCACTCCCATGATAACTCATTCTTCACCTCCTACAAGCATGATATGATTTGAGAATAGTCCTCTTGAGCTTTAACTAGGTCGCAAACTAGAGATTTCAACCAATCTAAGTAGTCTCGCCTATCGACTGCAACCCACACCAGGTTGATTGGGGACTCGGGCCCAACCTCATCAAGCCTCTGCTCCAATACTCACAATTAATCCATTAGACATGATAGTTTGTTAATGTATATCTATGCCAAATTAGTTTGGTATAGTAAGGAAGACACAAAGATGATACCACTAAGCAAGGCAATGACAAGAGAGGTGGGATGAAAAAAAAAAAGCAAAAATGGAGCAATAACTCCTTCACTAGAATTGAAAGGCTCATTCCATTGCTGGCATGAGGGACAATCAATTGCAACTACAACAAGATAATGACAACCTTGAAAAATACAAAAACAAGTACAAAAAAGGTAAGTACTTAGCTGAAAAGTTAAAACTTGTCAATACTAGCAATTAGTATGCAGAAATCTAAAACATACTTGCAAAAGAAACAGATAATTGGAAAGACGAAGTAGAGCTCCCCCCAGCCATTATATGTTGCTCCTTTACACAACCACAAAAAGGTACACCAACTTCCGCCCAGAACCTAAAGAAGTAATGGAAGGGAAATAAAAAAGAAGGGATTCCCCAAAATTCAAACTTGCAATAGGAAGGAATTTCATAGGACCTAAATCTAACACAAGCAATGGGAGAGACCCCAAGAGGCCTAATCTAGAAAAAAACAAAATTGGGACTGACTCAGACATAGAAGAGAATGTCAACTCAAAATAAAAAACTAGTACGGAACCAACAATAGAAAACTCTCATAGATAGATGAAAGGACAACTATAGATCCTGCCTCTATATATACCAAGGGAGCCAAACACGAGTTGCCCATACTAAAAGATTTCCCACTAGAACCAAGTAGGCATACCTTAAAAACAATGGGAAGAGGGTGTATAACTCATCCAAAAAATACATCGAGATCCTTCCTGGTTTCTAAAACATTCTATAGTAACAATGCTACAGAGAGAGGAAACTTCTTCCACTACACCTAATGAAGCAGAAAAACTAGAAGAAGAAAAAAAAAAGAAGACCTCGAAGGGTGGGAAAGCCTTGTAGAACCTCCACTGGATGACACTTCCACCAGTTCCACTAAAGGATCTATAGATAGTTCAAGAATCATTTCTTAAAGAGGCTCATGGGCAAAGCTTTTCTTCTACGAAACCAACAAAATGAGTTCAATGAGAAGGAGAAGGAATAATGGAAGAGGAAATCAAAGGGGAATAGTTGATTGCATCCACGCTATGGTCTTAATACTCCCAGGCTTCTCAAAAAGATCTACTAACGTGGAAGGCTGTTGGGCAGCACCAGTGGGATCCCTAAGGGTAGAAGCCTTATCGGCGAAACATGAAGAGTCTAGTCCCTACCTAGGCGAGAAAAGAGTAGAGGCTTATTTTTTTTATCACGAAAGCTCACTTTGAAAATTGAACAAAAAGGAAAGACACAAGATTAAGAGTTGGAACCTCTTGACCAGGGAAGCCACACAGAAAATTGACTTCCCCACAAGAGTGCTCTAAAAATAGTTTTTCTATTAATATAACTATAGAATAGTTACATATATAGCCCACTGATTTAAAAACGGTCACTGACCATGGGGGTCTAGTTAGCCCACATCCAATGGTGTTTCTAGTTGTCATCTCCGTCAGAGACTAGGGCAAAAGACTACCTCTAAGAAGTGCAATGAGTAAGGTAAAAATACTGGATAGAGTTGAGACTCTTGCTAAAGGAAAAAAACTAATGCAAACATATTGACAGAGAAAATGGGCATACAACAAAGATTGTGCACCTAATGATAAATTGACAAAATATATTATCAATTGTTAGGAACAAGTTGACTAAGAGAAAGATTATATGCCCTAAGTAGTTAGGCTATGAAGTTTAAAAGAAAAAGGCAAAAACCCACTTGGGGGGAGCTCAAAGAAATGGAGATGAAACTCTCTAGCGGGTGATGGGGGAAAGTAGATGGGAAGGTAGGACCTTAGACATACCTTTGAGTAGGCTATGGGTGCGAAAGTCTTCCTTGGTGCTAGTGGAAATTTGAACATTAGATTTATTGATGGCCATTGTTCAAATTTGAGAAAATAGGGAAGCTCGTGAAGAAGACGAAAGCTTTGGAAAGAAGTTTTCGAAAGGAAATGATATAACAAAAATAAATGGCATAATGCCACCTTATATAAGGATCCTAAATGAAAATCACTTCTAGTTTTGGAAAAGGTGGGATACTAGAGTAAAAATTGGTAGCTAATAAGTCATATCACATTAAAACCTTGTAGATATGGGTGAATGTTGCTACAAGAATGTACGGAGATGTCGTGTTAGTTGCAAAAAGTTGATAATGGAAAGTTTTGTTTCCAAAATTCAAAAAGGCAATTTAGCAGAAGCCTACAAAGAGCGAGAAAGTTCCTAGAGCAAGAAAAGCAAAATAAAAGTGGAAGCATTTCTTTCTAAATGAAAGCATTAAACTCTTGGGAATGCTAAAGACATATACAAAAGTGCTTATAGTTAAAAGTGAAACATCGTAGGAGCATCTAGTGACTGGGCATGTCAAGCTAAAAGTGTTAACTAAACTAACGAAAGTAGTAGCTGAGTGAAAGTGTCATTCAACAAAAATATTTGGAAGTTTATTTAAGTAGAAGTGTCACCCAAACAAGGGGTGTCGGATAGATACATTTAAGATTACAAAAGCGGACAAAAAAATCATTTGAATATGTTCTACAATGACACATTGCTTCAGAAATAGAAAGGCAATTCATTAATCTCATTATAAACAAGGAGTATATCAAAACGATGAAGGAAAATTTGAAAGCCTTATCAGTAGTGACAAAGACAAAAGTGGAAGAGAAAAATATAAAAATTATACAACTTATTTAATTGAGCTTCTATAATTGCTCTAATCTTAGAAATTTGACATCGAGCATCCACCAACTTCTCTTCTAGGGCTTTCAACTAGTCCAATGTCTTTATATGGTCAATGGAGAATTTTGTCAAATGCTAGTTAGTCACCCAAATAGCTTCAAAAAATTCGATTTCTTGGAGGATTCCTTGAATTAAAACTTTGTGAGTCCATCTCTGAAGGAATCTTTGGTTGTTCTCAAATGGTAGTGGTTATAGCTTATATGGACCATCTGGAACAAATTTCTAAGCATTGAAGAAGCTTTCTCAAGCAACAAAATTCAATATGGATTTAAATGTTGATGCACAAACTCACGAGTACATGAAATTAAACCTAGTAGAGCAAATAAAAAAACTAAGCAAATGAGGAAGATGAGTTTCACTACGTCTCCTTAAGGGAGAACTAATGTTGGAGAATCATAACACTAAATAAAAACTACAAGTAGCAAACTAGCTACACACAATTTCGTATAGCTCTTCTTAAAGTCGAAACCACTCCAAAAAAGGTTCTTAATAGGACTGAAGGATAAATAATCATCAAGAATATCTCTTTAACAAGGAAACATCATGGTTCCTATGTACAAAATCATATCTCTTGTACGTCAATACAAGCTTAACTATAAAAACCTGTGTGCGCACCTTGTGAACATAAGTTCTTAATTATCTATATCTGTCTCAACTAGGATTCTCTATTACTAGTTTAGGTGCCACCTCAAAGAGATAGTTCAGGTGCCATTTTACTAGCTATAGCATACATGAAAGTTGTTTAGTAGAGTGGAGTTGTGGCTTCCAAGGCCGGTGGATATTTTCATGCACGTGGACTTAGGTTCCCCCAAACATAGGTAAGGTGACAGGAATATTTTTCTTTGAAGAACTTTGGAAACCAGCTGCTCCTAGTTTCCATTCCTTTCTTCTTTTATTTATTTAATTTTCTTTTGCTAATTTTGAGGATGTTTAGCATTCCGATGAGAAAATCGTGTCATTTTTACCTCTTAGAATCTCAAGGGAACGACATCTAAGATAAATCACTACCGTAAATCTGAACGTGTATGGTAGACCATGCTCGTCCGCTAGGTGGGATTAGACTATAAAAGCAGGGTAAGATTTAATAAAAATTAATTTTATTTTGAATAAGATAAAATTAATTCGGATAAGTAAATACTTTGCAAATCAACAGTACCATATATATATATATATATATATATCCAAACAGCCTTTGAAGATAAAATAATGCTTTGGACACGACTGAAAAATGTGGTTTGGATGCCAAGTACCGTAGTAAATGACAGTGGCACATGCTGCGTGGTGCGTACAACGTTGCTAAAGTTGTTAATCTTTCGGCATTCTCATCTTAATTTTTTATTCAATGTATGGATACGCTGTGTACCCTTTCTAATCTTGGGCTGTGTGCATGGTGCACCCATTTCATTTTTCATGTAAAATAATATTTCGGGAAGATCAAAATTAACCATCCTACCTAGCATGATTTATTTAACCGAGATGTTAAATATTATTTTCAATAGAAATTTATGTTGACCTCATATTTTGTTTGTAGAAAATATCGCAATATAGTCTTCTAAGTGTATATTTATTATGTTCCATCAAGATTTTCTGCTAAGACAATTTTTAGGAAAATAAAAATATAAAAGTTTAAGTATATTGGTTGGTTTACATCTTTCTAAAATGTCATAGTATAAACAAAAAATAAAAAGTGTACATAATGTATACTAATCAATTTTCTCTTACTTTTTATTCCATGCATTTCATTACACAATGTATATCTTTACGAATTTTTTATCAAATGAAATATATTGGTTAAATCCAAACCAATCATCCTATACATTCTCATATATATATTTTTATTATCCCCAAAATCATCTTTATTAAAAAATTGAATGGGTCACAACAAATATAAACTGGTAAAATTTTCTAAAACTAAATTTTCAAATGTTAACATGTACATGAATTTTTAAGTAAAGTAATCTTTAATATCTTGACTAAGTAAATCATGCTAACTAATTAAATCATACTAGCACAGCAGTTGATTTTGAGCTTATCAAAATATTATAATATGTGAAAAATGAACCCGCGTGCATTTAATAATTAACCTTTAATCAATATTATTACCAGCTTGTAAGTTTAATTAGATTTAAAAGCTGTGTTGAGAAAGGTCCTGTTGTTGTTGACAATTTACGCATATGGTTGCTCCATCCATCTTCCCATAATTCAACAGAAGCATATAGAGCCTTGAAATTTAGAATCTGACTCGATCATGTCCATATGTGCACAGGATCTTGGGAAATAGCCATCTAGTACATATGCAATGTATCCAAAAGATTGCGTTTGATGCATTGATCCATCGTATATGGAGGTTTTGATGGCCTTCGATTTTCTATGGAATGGATTTTTTGAACAAATCTTTGGGGCAGTCAAACCATTGATATGCTGATGTGGTCACATGCAAGCATCTGAAAATTTTCCACGTGGTTGGATTATAATGAAAAAATAAATAAAAATAATAAAGCTGAATAGCATAATTTTCTCAAAAATATAATATTAAATATTCGAAGATAGGATTTTGAGTGAACAATTAGATAATGATGTAAAAAAAAAGAATTAACTATTGAAGATGTAGAAGTAATTAAAGATAAAATACCGTATTTAATTGAGTGTCTACATTTATAAAAGAGAGATAAGGATTATGCACACCTCAAAAAATTCAATGATTCTAAAAATTAAGCAGATGCAAAAATGAATTATAAAATTTATCTATGACCATTAAAAAATGGAATGTAATTTTCATTTGGAATTAATTTTTACTGTATAAAATATTTTAAATATAATTTATTTCTTTAATATGAAAAATTATCCAATTTTGATATTTAATTTATCTGTCCTAAAAAAATTAAGGAGGAAGCATTTTTACTATTAAAATTATTTTAAGATTATAAAAAACCAATTTCATATCACGTAATCATCTAAATCATTAGATATATATTTTGAATGAATAAATAAATAAATAATAAAATTTTCATATACATAAAAGTGACTATACTATGATATTTGAAGTAAATATTAAACCAATATCATATTACATAATCATCTAAAATTAAGGAGAAAGTGTTTTTACTATTAAAATTATTTTGAGATTGTAAGAAACCAATATCATATTATGTAATCATCTAAATCATTAGTTATCTGTTTTGAATAAATAAATAATAAAATTTTTATACACATAAAAGTGACTATACTATGATATTTGAATTAAATATTAAAATTTTATTTTTTTACGTGATATGGCCCACCTGAATAGTTGACTATATAGTTTGTTACATTAAAATGAAACAATCATACCTAAAGAAACAATCATACTTAAAATATTTTCTACAGTAAATATTAACTAAAATGAAAAATGTGTTCCACTTTTTCTATGGACTATAGACTATAATTCCACTGGCTATACATATGCAAAAGCCATGCCTAGCTATAGCGACATTTCCCAGCCGGTAGCAACAGAAGTGAAATACTGGTGCTAGGACAGAGCATCGGATCCCTATTCTTAATATTTCTGGTGAAAACTAGTGCAAAGTTAGCAGGAGTTTTGACTGGCCTTTCCATCACAAAACCTTCAATAGAATACATATAATACAAGATATGGTGAATCAAGCAGGAAATATAATGGACATTTTATATAAGATTCATCTCAATTATTACCACTGACGTAATACCTCAAGTCTTAAAATAATCCCAAATTTTAGAATTCGACGTCAGACATATGGAAAGATCTTCATTATGTTATTGGGACTGTTAGTAACTAATATCTTGTGTCGAAGGACTACTTGAATGCTGAAAACATACATTTAGGGGGTGATTGGTTGGTTGTATATAAAAGGATGTAGTTGGAATGTGATGAAAATTATTTAAGCTATAAAGGATTGGGCTGCAAATTAGGCTAGGTTGGCCCAAACCTGAGCAGTCCCAAAATAAATTTTAGGTAGGATTGGGATACTATGTTTAATTGATAGGGTCAAGTTGGGTTGAAAGATGCAACATAATTTGAAAATAGGATTAAGATTAGGTTAACAAGTCGGCAACTCAACTCAACACATGTTAAACAAATTTATAAAAATATATATTTAATCTTTGATTTACTACTTATTATCTAAAAATATTGCAAACCCATCTCTAGTTATTTTAAATGAGAATTTTTTTTTAAAGCCCCATAATATTTCTACTTCTTTTCTTTGAAAGCAAACATCATCTTAAGCTTCTCTTGAATATGTTTATCCTTATATTTTTTCTTTTAAGATTAATATATCAAAATTATCTTTAATAAGCATATTTATTATAATTAATTAGTATTTAAAATAGGTTAAAATATATATTTATGAGATGTATAAACCCAAATGGCTGACCTAAAGCTAACCCAAACTCAATCCAAATTTTAGAAGTTTGGATAAGGGTTGGGTTGAGCTCTAGAAATAGAGTTGAGTTGAAGTTTCTACATATTGGGTTAAGGTTGGGTTGACCTAGACCAGGTATAAACCACCTAATTTGCACTTCTAATATAGGGAATGATTTTAGCATATAGTAAATAAATTTAAAATAAATAGATGAATGATAAATAAAAATATAAGTAATAATATACAAAAGTAGGATTAATTATGAAAAGCACATGTCAAATATTTTTATGTAACCAATTAGCTTCTTAGGGTGTGTTTATGAATAAGAAAAAGATGTAGGAAAAAAGAAATATGAAAAGTGAAGAAATAATATAATATAATAGAGGGTAATAATAATAAATAAAGTAAATAAAAATATAATAAGTAAGCTTTTTATAGAAAAAGATAAAAAATAATGATTAAAAATATAAGATATAATGAGAAAAATAGAGTTATTAAGTAGTTAGGATATCAAATCAAATCAAAAGATGTGAAAAAGGTAATGTAAAAGGATTGAAAACCTGTATACTATCTTTTTTCCAATGGCAAACACACCCTCAAGTTAGAAATTTTGTCAGGATTATTATAATTTTGATGATAACAAAACTTGCATTAAGATAAAATAATATAAGTACTTAAACTATTAACAATACATAATTATAACTTAATGACTAATGATTGATATTTGATGACACGCTTAAAATATATGCATGATTATAAAAATTTAAATCATATTAACATACAATCATCTTTAATATATTAATATTTCTAATGTATTATATATGCTGAATTATATGATTTGCATAGTATTTTATTGAGATATCATATTATATGCTTGAATGAAAACAAATGTTATACTTGCTCCACAATATATGCAAATCATAAGGAAAAATATATTTTGTTAAAATGATATATATTTGAGAACTAACAATGTAGCAAGTGTAAAAAATTTCTAAGAGCAAAACAATAATTAACCACATCAATATCTGCTACATTCGGAAGAATTAATTTGAAGATCACTTAGAAGGAAGAAGAAGAAGAAAATAAGGCTTTGAGATGTGCAGCAAAAGAACTTGCTTTGTTTGTTAAACTTAGAGAAAAAAATCCACAGACAAATATAATAACAAAAGTAGTTGAAGACGAAGCCATGATCAGAGAGCTTAAACTACAGACTACCTATAAGTTAGAGTTTATCCGAGATAAAGTAAGAAGAAGTAATTTCATCAAGCACTCAGACAAATGAGGAAAGAAGAAAAACAAAGAAGCGATCACCCGGACAATTATGCACAAAGTGAAGAAACTTTAGTCAACCAATAAAGCCAAATAAAAATGATTAGTCTAAGGATAAGAAGGCAAGATGTAAAAACAAAGTAGAAGCAACTTCATCAGCAAAGATAGACAAATAAAGAATGAAGTAAATAAGAAGTTGCAAGAGACAAATTTCATCAGTTGCTCGGATAAATGCAAAACAAGAAATTCAACTTCATCTATGGTATACCTTATTATAGACAAATTGAAAGATGAAGTGAAAGCGGAACAATGAGAACAAATGAAGCCGCATAGACAAAGTGGACTTCAATGCACAAGTATATTTGTTTGCAATTTACTATAGACAAATCTAAAGACGAAGTGTAGAGCCTAATTTATCCAAGATAATCCATTTTGACTTCATATGCATTAGTAGAATTCGTCCGTCACTTTTTACAAATGAATGTTAAACAAAAGAAAAATACCTTACTTCGTCTGATCGAGCAAGACAAAGCTGAATTTGTTTGTAGACTAATTCAACTTTGTCTGCGCTACCAAGAATTCATTTATTATTTACTATAAACAAATCATATTCACAAAGGTTTGACTAACAAGTAATTCAAGGGAGAAATTGTCCAACACTTATGATAAATAAATGCAAACAGAGAGAGGTCGTGACTTATCCAAGGTTAATTAAATTATGTGACTTACATCAAAATAGCATCTATGCTCATATGGTTTCGGCGTACAGACTTATCTTAGTTACCACTTTCGGCAACAAGAGACACTGCAGGTTTTCCAGTTGTGTTAAGTCAAAATAAGAAAAGATATTTTAACAATAGCTCATTTTTCTCTCTGAACTGCATTGCAGCAGCTTGAGACAAATTAGAAGGCATACACTCCAATGGCAGAAATCACAATAATGTTCTTCATTCAAAACTGCGCTTGTTCCTGCATCAAACCCAACCTTCTCTTCTGTAATAGTCAAGTTTTCAAAAACCTATTTAAGGAGATGAGTTGAACGATTCAAAGGTGGTGAAGGAATACTTTTCAAATGAGCTTAACCTTATGCAAATCTTTTCACTTATGACCAAGAGCTTAAACCATCATTTATCCTTTATAAGTTTTAATTTGAAAATCTTTATGACCATTGATTTTACATTTTGGAAAGATTTTTCTATATTACATAGAGCTGTAAAAGATCTCATTTTCCCCTGTGCTTCTTTATAATACTTTGTAAAAGTGTATTAGTTTTCAGTCTAATCTGAAAATCAGCGAGTTAGAAGTAATCTCTAGAAAACCATTAAGTTTGCCAGTGAGCTTTGAAACTAGTGAGTTTTCTGATAAACTCATGAAAACTAGAAGAATTTTGAGAGTACTATGTTTATGGCCTCTAAAGTTAAAATCCAAAAGAGTGCTAGAAGCATTATGCTTATGCCCCTCAGAGTTGGAATCTAAAAGAGTATTTGGAGCACTATTGTACTTTTATTACATAGAATATAATGGAACCTAAGGCACAAAGAATATATACTCTTGGAAGAATATATAGGACCAGGGTTCTCGAACCACTATAAAAATTATATTGTTTCTATGTGTCTGTTCATTATCTTTATCCTTCATGCATATTACTGCTTTATTATTTATTTATAACTCACCACACATGAGCATAAAAAGAAAAAAATGAATTAATATGAGTTAAGCAATAAATTTTTATAAACCCAATTAATCCCTCACCATTAGGTTAAGATTTTACAATTTTTCCATTGAGAGCTCGCGGTTCAAAATTTGTCCTATTGACAGCTTAGTACAAATGCAAAAGACTGAAAGCTCGAATGAAAGATACTGAATTTGGATCTGACCTAAGAGCATCCACGTAGGTTAGAATTTTGCCTTTTGATAGCTAAAGTACAAACGAAAAAGATTGAAAGTAGACAAGCTTTGTTGCCTGCTTGAGATTCAGACAATTCCCAACGAAAAAAATCATTAGCTCCAAGTTTGGATGGATAAAAAAATAACTCAAACTGCTATCTCCAGTGAAGTGAGATTGAGCGGAGATTAAAAACTGTTTTGATGACAACCACTATATAAATTAAAGATGAGGCCTGAATCGGATGGTTGTCGCCATGTGAATGTGTCATAATCAAGGGTCACAGCTATCGACGCCATGCAAGACTCATCTGTTCAAGCTCTTCAACCTTACTTTGCCAACCAACCATCATTAAATAATTGCAAGTTGATCGTTTTGAGATTTGAAAACATGGGGAGGGTGAAGAAAGCAAAGAAAATGAGGTCCAATAACGGCCTTTCAAGAGAATAATAAAATAGATAAAGGATTCGATGAAATCCCGTGACTAGAAAGAATTTTAAGGGGTCTGCATGGAGTGGTTGAAAGTTGTAGAAGAACTATCTATGCATTAATTTCCTCCAATAATTGCCTTCCCAGAAATTAATGCACTTATTTTGGTCCGCCACATAGGTGTGCCCAATGTAAATAAATATTTTCTTTAATAAGATTTTCGTCAAGAAGATACATATATAGTCCATGTTACGTGTACTATGCATAAAACTATGCAATTCCTGCAAACTGTGTCAAATTTCAACTTTTCTGAAACATTACTCTATAAATCTCCGTTTAAGGATGAAGAAAAAATAATGAAAAAGCCTTGAACATTTTTTTACACATTTTTTTCATATCTTTTAATATGATTTCATATCTTAATTATTTAATAACTATATTTTTTATTATTACCTATATTTACAAATATTACTTTCCATGTTTTCTTATATAAGGTTTATCTATTTTATCCTTTAATCATTAACCCCGACCACACATATTATTCTTTCTCTATTTTTTTTTTTCACTTTTTCATGTTCCTCTCCTGCGCTTGTTTTCTTCTTTGCCAAAGCTGTGACATACATGCTCCAGGATGACTTTTCTTTCAATCGGTTTGTCACGATGCCCCCTGTTACACGTTTCTGCAAAGGTCACCCTCAGACGCCAGTTCAACTCATCATTTCGTGGCATAATACATTTGTTTTTTCTTTTAATTTGCAGCAGTTGGATCTTGTATCTTTCTAAGATGACGTAGAATTTATATAATTGGCCCCCACTAATTAGATTTTTTAATTATACTCACAAATTTAGCAGTTTGCCACCAATGCATTCAGGTTCCTTTTCTTCTTCTTTTTCTACCTCTTTTAATTGACTTTATGCTTAAAAATCCTAATAATTTTTTTATTTATATCTTCAACCATTACTCTTTATCTTTATATTCAAAGAGTGTCTATTTTATCTTCATTCCTTTTATTTTGAATTATTATCTTTTATAATGTTATATTATTTTCTTTTTACTTTTTTTTCTCTTTTCTCTTATTGCTTTACTCAACTTCCAAATAGAGACTTAAAATCAGAATTTAATAACAACAGAGAGAGAATGAAGTGGCCATATTCCAATATTTTACTTTTACTTGACAAACAAGGGTTGTGATTTAATAAGGTTAATCTCAATGAAATCTCTGTAAAATTGTCTTATTTTAGGCTATCATAATATTTTTAATAAGTTTGTCCACTATCATCATATTCGATATTATTTATTTAATTAATTACCTGAAAGAATCCAGATATCAAACTCATTTAAGCCACAAAATTAACATCAATTAAGAGTAAAAATGAACTCATTAAAGAATATTTCATTACTTTTGGGGTCCACAAATATATGATCAATAGTCTATGCCTTTTATCATATTCCTTCTACATAGATTAATAATCATACCAAATACCATAAAAAAATTTATATCTATGTAAATTAATTTAAGTTATTTTTGGGTTTTGTGTTCGATTTAATACATTTTTAAATAATTTGTGTATCTTAAGTGATCAGGCGGTGCTAAATATGATCGATAACTTATCAAGATTTCAGGAAGATTCACGTTGCTGAATCACAACCCAACTTTAAAATTGGAATCATTGCAACCATGGCTTTATATACCTCTTCCACTTATCAAAGAGAATGGTCAAGGCCACGCTCGTGTGCAACACTGAGACATTTGAATCCAATGGGAAATACATTCGCAGATTGAGAGATTAGCCAACTTAATGTTGATGAATTATTCTATCTTTCCATTTATAAATGTCTCTGATGTGCTAGAAAAGAGTAACTTTATAGAATTATTTTTAACCTATTCTATATCTAAGTTTGCCTTACAAAAGTTAACAATAGAGCTTATTTTGCAATATTTTAAAACTTAGATACTTTATTTAAGAGATACTCAAACTATAAAGTCCAATTTATCATTACAATCTATTTTCCAAAAAATTTAAATAATAAAAATAAAAATAAAATTATGGGATTGTGAAATATTATTAAAATGTTATTTATGTCATTCCTAAACAGAATGTTGATGTGATTCTTGAGAAGATCTTGCCTGTAATCCTACAGGACTAAAACAAAAGTCAGAGGACACTGGGAGTATTTATGGTGTAAACACTCCGATGTTCAAGTAAGTAAGAGAGTCTCCTAGAAATGATGAAATAGTAGCAAGAACTTAGAGAACTTGTGTTTTCAAAGTATGTATGTAAGGATATAATAGTAGCAAGAACTTAGAGAGCCTGTGTTTTCAATGTATGTAAGGATATTTATAATCGAACATAATTGCGTAGCCGAGATGCATACATAGCCTGTCAAGTGGGATGAGAATCTCCTCCTAGAGAAGGGTTTTAGGAAAGATATATATCTTGAGTCTTGGTCTCATAGGATTACGCTATGAATGGAAAAAGTATACAATTAAAGTAGGAATATGACATAGCACTCTACCAATTAGATAATTGGGTATCTCTATTAGAGTTTTCTAACAAATATAAAATCAAACAAATATACAAAAAGCAAACTCTTTATTCCATTTCTTAAATGTTGTCTAAAGGAAAGAAAATTAAAATTTTTAAAAAGATTTAAAAATTTTCAATTTCTCTAAGTTCAGCCCCCAACCCACCCAAATGCCTGATTTAGATAATTTTTAACATTTAAATAATAAATAATATTTAAAATACTTTATACGGTTGGACGGAGGATGGGAAACTTACGGGTAATCCGGGTGCGGTTTCCCAGCCTCTAGATTTTTTTATTCCTGCATTTAAGACGGTGGTATTTGTCGAAAAACTCTAAAACAATGCCTACAAAGCTGACGGTCTCGCCCACATATCATCCCAATCCAAACAAGCGAGAGAGAGAAACTGAGGTGAGTTACCGATGTAAGGCTTTGACTCTGTTCCTCCTCTGCCACAATCTCACCCACCCACGAGAAAGCATTCAATTCTTACCACCCAACACCAAAATGAGAATACTTTTAAAATTCAAATCACCTAAAAGAAAAAAGAAAGTAGGGTGCTTAAAATAATATGACCTGCATCCAGAAAAGACTGGCAAGCTTGTAACTCCACAGATCCCATTTCTTCAGCACCCAGGTTGAAGGATCTGAGCTGTTCCTTTCTCCCTGTTTTGTCTCAAGTCATGAAATGGCTAAGGACACACAACCCTCGGTCTGGTCTTTTCTTCAGTTGGAAATATTGAGGTATTTCACTTCTCTTCCCATGGCTTTGTTTTTTCTTCTATTCGTTTCTTTCGAACTTCTTGCCTTCACGGTTTTCTTTGTTTTGAATTCGTTAGCAATGGAATTTGAATTTTGGAATTAGACAGCCTTTAACATGAGAAAAAAATGCTTTGTAGCTCACCAAAAATTGGTTCCGTTTATGGTTTTTCGCCTTTTATTTTTGTTTGATTAATTATCTATTTTGAAAGATAAGAATGTGTTATGAACAGAGGCCAGTTATGGACTGATAAATATTGGATTTTCAGATCCTTTTTTGGTGCTTTAGTCAATCGATATTTGAAACCCATCACGCCGTTGAATAATTTGTGATTTTAAACTAAATCTTCATATTCGAAACTTCTTTGATGGCATGATTATAACTCAATTTATATAACTATTGGCACAAATCATAGTTCTGGAACCGTTTTTTGGTCGTATAGTTTGATGAAGAAAGCCACGTGACTATCATTGACGAATATAAAATTTTGATCTGAGTTTTTGAATAAGGTGGATAGAGCGCCATTGATATTCCCAAAAAATCCGGGTTTTCAAGATAAATTTGTTGGAGCTGTTTTTATGGCGTGATTACACGAAGAGATCAATTGATTGCCTCTGAAGAATTTAGGATCTACCCTACTTTCGGGTGGATAATTGAAAGTTTAATATGGTATGGTTAGATAATGGAAAATGCTGAACACGACGCATGAATTGAGCATTTTCAGGCCAATTTGTCTGCTAATATGGTATGGTTAGATAATGGAAAATGCTGAACTTGACGTTTGAATTGACCATTTTCAGGCTAATTCGTCTGCTAATATGGTATGGTTAGATAAGGGGAAATGCTGAACATTACGTTTGAATTGAACATTTTCAGGCCAATTTGTCTGCTAGTTTGGTGTACTAGATGGACAAGCAAATGAACCAATTAATGCCAATGATTAGTTTAGCATATGCTAGTTTTGACCTTTCTATGCTAAATATGGTTAACTGAAGAAGCAAATCAACAATCACTGGCGAATTTAGAATTTCAGTGAAATTCGAGCTTCTTTTCAAAGCTTTTATATGCATGATTAGACAAGGAAAACCATAAAAATAAACTGGGTAATCTAAAGTAGTTTACATATTGTTATTAGATGAAAACACCTACTAAAACATCATTGACTCATTACTCAATTTCAACTGAATTGAACTCCATGTGTATTTGTCTTGGGTTATTTGAAGTGCATATGTATGCATGTTTATGGTTGAAATCCAGATTAGGAGGAACTAGGCTGTTTCTATAGTTTGGAGAAGACTCACCATTCATTGTAGTAACTCCCTCTCTAAATTCTTTCTTTTCCGAGACAATTTCCTGTTTAATTGAGTGTTTTAAGCATTCCTATTTATTGATGCAGATCATAAGTCCCGACTAGTTGTTAATTCTTTCCCTCCCTCCATTGCTTGTGTCAATAGCAAGGTTGAAATCAGACTCATCACCGCTATGAAAAGTAGAGATTTTGTTCATCCCATCTGGGCCATTTTTGTGATTATAGTCATCCTCTTTGACACTAGTACTGCTAGTACTCAGAACATAAGTCGGATTTCCCCTGGTTATGGAGGTTCCCAGATGAACTGGATTGACAATGATGGGCTGTTTCTGTTATCAGAGGATAAGAACTTTGCATTTGGATTCCAACCTTTGTCGGATGTTACATTGTTTCTGCTGGTAGTGATTCATGCCAGCAGTAAAAAAGTTGTTTGGAGTGCAAACAGAGATTCTCCTGTCAGCAATTCTGATAAATTTATATTTGGCAATGATGGAAATGCTCAGTTGGAATCTGAAAGTAAGGTGATTTGGTCCACCAATACTTCAGGGAAAGGAGCCATCCTGGAGTTGCAAAATTCAGGCAACTTGGTCTTGCTGACAAACAATTCTGTTCCTCTCTGGCAGAGTTTCAACAACCCCACGGACACCATTTTATCCAGTCAGAACTTCACAGAGGGGATGAAACTGATAAGCAATTTAAATGGTTACAACTTAAGCTTTCATCTTGAAATCAAGTCAGGAGATTTGATGTTCTATGCTGATTTCCAAACACCACAATTGTACTGGACTATGCAGAAGGACAGCAGAAGAATAATCGACAAGAATGATGGGAATATCCATTCTGCAGCTTTGATTTCCAATGCATGGGAGGCTTATGATGAGAATCATGTGCTACTTTGGCAGTTCATCTTCTCAGAAGATTCAAATCCAAACTTCACGTGGGCTGCCATCCTGGGAGGGGATGGTTTTCTCTCATTCTACCATCTTGAGAATGGAAACTTGCCAGATGCAGAACAGACAAGGATCCCCCAGGATTTATGTGATACACCTGAGTATTGTGGACCATATTCTGTCTGTTCTGGCAACAACCGATGTCAGTGTCCTTCAGCCCTTGATTCTAAAGGCTCAAGTTGCAACCCTGGTATCACTTCTCTTTGTGGGTCTGACAGTGCAGTGGATCTAGTGAACATTGGAGATGGGCTTCAGTATTTTGCTCTTGATTATGCGTCACCTGTTGCAGAAAATTATCTTCTTGGTTGCCAAGATTTATGCAAGCATAACTGCTCATGCGTTGCTTTTTTCTTTGATGACAAAGCGGGAAATTGCTTTTTGTTTGATGAGGTTGGAAGCTTGAAACAGTCAGATAACAACTCAACAAACTACAGTTCCTATGTTAAGGTCTTAAGCAAAGGAAACAGCGGATCAAACCCCAATGAGGAAGGAAGCAGAGGCAAGAAAAAGTTCCCATTTGTTGTTATCATAGCTGTGGCAACTGTACTCATTATTGTTGCTTTAATCTCTCTTGGAATTCGATACCTAAGGAAAAAGAAATTGCGTGAACCATCACCAGGTTCTTCTGAAGAGGATAATTTCTTGGAGAATCTGTCTGGTATGCCTGTGCGTTTCAGTTACACAGAGCTTCAGACAGCCACCAATAACTTCTCTGTAAAGCTTGGTCAGGGTGGTTTTGGCTCAGTCTATCATGGAGTGCTTCCTGATGGGAGCCAAGTAGCTGTAAAGAAACTGGAAGGAATTGGTCAGGGGAAGAAAGAGTTTCGTGCTGAAGTTAGCATCATAGGCAGCATCCACCACATTCATCTTGTAAGACTCAAAGGCTTCTGTGCAGAGGGCACCCACCGGCTTCTTGCATACGAGTACATGGCGAATAATTCTCTTGATAGATGGATCTTTCGGAATAACCGAGAGGGATTCCTATTGAATTGGGACAAGAGATTCAACATAGCTTTGGCAACAGCAAAAGGATTGGCATATCTCCATGAAGACTGCAATGTGAAAATAGTCCATTGTGACATAAAGCCCGAGAATGTGCTTCTTGATGACAACTATGTTGCAAAGGTCTCAGATTTTGGGCTTGCTAAACTGATGACCCGTGAACAAAGTCATGTGTTTACAACACTCAGGGGCACAAGGGGATATCTTGCACCAGAATGGATCACAAACTATGCCATATCAGAGAAAAGTGATGTCTACAGCTTTGGTATGGTTTTGCTTGAAATAATTGGGGGGAGAAAGAATTTTGAGCCAGAGGAGAGTTCCGAGAGAGCCCATTTTCCTTCCTATGCATTCAAGAAGATGGAGGAAGGGAAACTGAGGGACATCCTTGACTCCAAGCTGCAGTTGGAGGAACTAGACGAGCGAGTTCCAGTTGCAATTAAGGTTGCTTTGTGGTGTATCCAGGAAGACATTCATCTGAGACCATCAATGACTAGAGTAGTTCAAATGCTAGAAGGCCTCATGGATGTACCCAAGCCACCCATATCTTCTCAACTCGGTTTCCGGCTGTACTCGAATTTCTTGAAATCTGTGAGCGAAGAGGGTACTTCTTCAGGACCATCAGACTCCAACAGCGATGCACATCTTTCTGCTGTCAGGTTATCTGGTCCAAGGTGACAAAGTTTGCATTCTGCATAAGAAATCATTGGGAGGAGTTTCTTTCTCAAAGATGTAATTTTCCTTCTCTTGTTTATCTAATGTCTACACCACTGTAGCTGCACAAGCTGCAATAGGAATGTTCTTGCTATGCGTATGGCTTCTTTTTATTTCCATGATGCATGCCTAAGAATCTCTGGTGCTTGTGTATGGTGATCAGGATTGTTTTCTGTTGGGCGTCACATGGAAATGTGATCATCTGAGAGCAAGGCGATCAAACAATAATTGCCATTTGAGCAGCAAGTTCAAGAAAAAAAATATTTATTTCAATTCGACATCTTTTTGAATCTTTAATTGCCATACTCTGCCACACGCATGGTATGAGCTATATTCAAAGAAGTGCAAAGTACACACATTAGTAGAATTTCTTCAGTCTAGATGTGCAAGGCATATGCATCTTTCAGTCACAGATTAGCAATTAGGTTTGCTGTATTTTGTGTATATCCATTGGTACATATTCACTCAAATTTTGGTAGCATGAAGAAAATAAAAGCAAGTGTAATTCAGAGGTTGCATTACCATCTCTTATATGACTGATTTCTCTTCCTCTAATTTTTTGTAGTCATATTTAATTCATTTTCTATCACATTCAAATAATTTTATGTTTCCTTTAAATATGTCAAGCCTATTGCTGTAAATCTTTCAAGTATTAGGTCCACTAAAAGCCTTCCTGAGGCAAGAGACCTTCTGCTTAGACATCCTACTTGGTCAGACACAAGGACAGAGAGACAGAGAATTGATGAATCTTGTGGGCATTCATGTCATGAAAGTTCCATGGTTTGGTAATCAATGCAAGAGGGGACCAGCTTAAGATAGACCATGATCATGGCTCAGGCCATCAAAATCTGGCCCATTTCTGTGTTTCTTGTCATAAAAGTCTATATAGGTTTTAAATAAATAAAAGCCAAGCATGATGTGGTGGATTTCCTCCGATACACCAAAACTCAGTGGAAGTCTGCAAATGCACAACTGAGGGTTTGCCCATTTATATGATTTCCCCAGCTTGGACTGCTGCAATTTGTGAAAATAGCTCAAAGCATGTGTGTTGATCCAGAAGATCTATTTGGAAATGACTTTCCAGCTTGCAAAGAATAAAAATCAAAGTGGAAAGATTGAAAATGGGCAAGAGATGTATTAATTAATAATTTTAAAGGTATAGTAGCTACAACATGATGTGCAAGGTGGGTATGTAGCTGGTCCCACTTACCACAGGCCAGGAGTCCTTAGGCCCTCTGATGCACCATGATACGCTATTTTGTCCCCACTGCCAGTTCAAATAGCTGAGTGCGGTGGCAGTTGCCTTGCATCTGTTTTTTCCTCAAATTTCACATGCCATAGCAGTTGCAATTGGGTTCTTTGTGTAGTTTGAATAAAGAACGCTTGCTCACTGGGGTCTTCACCAACCAGAAGAAATGAATTCGCCACTCGGTTACGTCTGCAAATGTTTGCATTCTCTGTATCAAATCACATCGCTGTTCTCTCTCTCTCTCTCTCTCTCTCTCTCTCTCTCTCTCTCTCTCTCTCTCTCTCTCTCTCTCTATTTAAACAAGAACAAAAAGAGAATCTAGAAATGTTATTGCAATCCACTTGGGGCTTGCTTTGGGCCCTCTCGAAATCTTATTGATGAGTTCGGACAGATATTTGAGAAAAAAATACTAGTTCTCAACCAGGAAATAATTCAAATAGTGAAACTTCATGGCCCTTTTGATGAATGGGTTGTATCACTGAACTTGATCCCCACATGATTTATAGCTCCGCCTGCCTCTATTAGATCACATGGTGGTCATCTTTCCATTTATTAGTGCTTCTGGGAAGTAGTGAAAAAATCGATAGACCATCAAGATTCATGAGGATGGTTCAATCCAGGTGCTTGGCAACTCGAGGATTGGATCACTAGATCAAAATCTCTGAATGGAGCACAAAAAGGAAAGTTTGTGCCTAGTTAGAGGTAGGACCACATCCTATCATAGGTCATAAATTCTTTCACGCAGCGGTCCCCTTGGTCCCTGAGAGGGAGATCTTAGAGGATTTTTCAATACAGAGTAGTATGTCATGCCATGTTGCATCTCTGTGGGCTACCATGGACCAGATATATATTGTCTTCAAGTACTAAAGATGAACAAAAGGAGGGCTTGAAAAGAGATGAAAGCTTAAAATGGTTGGTGATGCATGCGGAAGTTTTATATAGCATACAAATTGAAAATAGGTAAGTGCAGAAAGATTGACGGTGATATATGTTCTGATTTCTAACTTGGGGATGATTCATTGGCTGTCACTCATGGGAAAGTGGAAACAAAAGCCAGTATGTCTTCTCATCCTTCTAGGGTTGTCTTAGTTTTTGGTTACATGTATTGTGAATCACTGACTTCGTCATGTGCATTCACACTAACAAACTAGAGAGAGAGAGAGAGAGAGAGAGAGAGAGAGAGAGAGAGAGAGAGAGAGGGAGGGAGGGAGGGAGAGTTTAGGCTGAGAACAAATGTTTTGGTTTTTAGAGTTTCTCAGAGATGCCATACACAGTTTATGGCCGCTGGAATTCGTATTTATGCAAACGGTCCTAGTGGGACTTCACAGCGTGTTTGCTAACATTCCCTTAATTGTTAAGCCTCAAATCAACCATGTCTGGGTTCTTCTAAAACCTTCTAACTTTTTTACGCCGAGAGCTTATGCAACTTAATCACTCGTGGGTACATAAATGACATTAATTTTCTAATTTAACACCTTATAAACAAAGTCAAACATAAATCTCCATGTGACCATGGAAAGTATGATTTATTGTAAGCATAATTGAATCTAGGACTTGTTTGATTTGGTCAGTGTTTATTGGTTGATAGCTGATAAGCAACTGAAACTGATAAATTGCTGAAGTCAATTAAATTAAATAAGTTAAAACTATTTATAAATATGTTTAATATGGACGAAGCTCAAATAACGAAATAATGGATAAAGGACGGAATTGCTCTAATAAACTTTAAGCTAAATACATAAAATATTATTTAAGATAACCTAATTAAAATATTTGGATAAACTAAAATAAATAATTCTTAGAATA
>JAYJMB010081062.1:0-21906 GCA_036873735.1 Pouteria campechiana
CTTCATATATAGACACTAATTTATCCCAAATACCTTTTGTAGTAGCACAAGAGGATACTCTATCAAACTCAAATGAAGATAGTTCACAAAATAAGGAGTTCATAGACTTTGTATTATTTTGGACTAAGGTGGCTTCCTCTTTAGTCCATTCATCTACTTATGTAGTGGGAAGAGTGATTCCAACTTTAATGGCCTTCCAAGACTCCATATCATTAGCTATAATGAATTGCTTCATCCTCAACTTTCACTAAACGAAGTTGGTTCCATCAAATAGGGGTGGTCAGGTAGACAATTGCCCCTCAGCAAATATTTGTAAAGAGGATGATGGGTTTATCATTGGATCACTACAAGTGTTTGTATAGTCTACTTTGATACCACTTGTTGGTCCTAAAGATTAGGCAAAAACCCATGAGAGGAGGAGTGAATTGGGTACTTAAAAAATTGCTCAACCCCTTTTAGGATTAATTGTCCCTCTAGCAATCAATTACTCAATCAACTAATGCACAAATAAATAAGGCACAAGGATTTTTATAGTGGTTTCAATAAATACTATACTCCACTCTTCCAAGAAAACTTTCCTCTTAGTGTCTTGGATTCCATTATTTCCAATAGCAGAAATACAATAGTATTCGAAGTACTCTTCTAGATTCCAGCTCTAGGGGGTATAAAGAGAGTGCTCCCAACAATCTTTTAGATTTTAGCTCTAACGAATGAGGTCACAGTGTTCCCAGTATTCTTCTAGATTTCAGCTTTAGAAGGAATAAATAAATAGCTCTTGTCTGTACTTAGACAGTCACAACTCTTCTTAAGTCTAGTCTGAACTACTAGCTCAATGGATTTGCAAAGAATAAATATTAGAAGTTGAAGTATAGGTATTTTTCAATAAGCACAGGGGAAGGTTTTTGAAAATTAAATGCAAAAGTAAATAATCTTTCTCAAAGGTGTTTGGGAGGCAGCCTTCAAAGAAGGTTGAGGAAGGTTTGAATGCCAGGCTTTAGATTCTTGAAGGATCGTCGAAGGTTTGGCTTAGATCAATAAATGCTCTCAATAGAATGTTTGAATATTTTCCTTGATACTTGGTTGCTTCCTCCTGCTCCAACAATGCTTTATTTATAGTTGCTTTGAATTTCAGTTGTTTGTGGTAGGTGAACTCCAATAATGATAAAAGAACATTCTGATTAGCACATTTAAATTTTTTGACTTCTGCTTAATCCTCGTCTGCTAAAATGCTTACAGCACTGACCTTAGAGAGGATGATTTTTAGATTCCTAATAAGCATTAGTCAAGGTGTTTCTACAATGGCTGATTCTTTTATAAATGTAGAAAAGGCATCATTAATGCTAAATAGAGACTAACATTTCAGTTTTTTCATTACTCATCTTTACTTATGATAGAGGAAGTATTTCTTAGCTGTTCATCAAACAGAGTTCATTTGTCTTCTACTTTGTCCATCGTAAGTAGCAAACCAATCATGGAGATGTCATTTCACCACATCATTTCTTGGGTTGTCTGTTGTAAGTAATAGATAGATTGTAGATGAATTATCCTTTCTAGTACTTTGTCTCATGGATTGTCTATTGAACTGTAGAAGCACAAATGACTTGTTTCTTCAGTACTTGATCTATTGATTTATCTATTGCAAGTAACAGACAGATTATTGGAGTACAGACAGATTTTCTTCATTACTTCATCTGATAGGTTGTCTTTTGTAAATAACAAACTAATCATTGAGGCACATATGAATTTTCTTCACTGCTTTGTCTGTTGGATTGTCTATTGTAGATAGTAGAGAAGCTTAGATGTATAGATAAATGTCATTGCTCTACTAGACATACTTTTCTGCTATGCCAGATGACCTTCATTTCTTTGCCTTGTCTGTTTATAACAGACGATCATTGGCTCACTAATGATAGACGAAGTCTGTTGCTTTGCATTCATTAAATATAATTTCAACTTCAATAGATGAATGGAGACTTAGCTGAATCCTTTTCATTTGAGCTTTGTCTATAATATTACTGTCTTTTTCTTCTATACTCGCCCAGCCTTAATTCCTTAGAATATGTTTTCTATGCTCATTTTTTCATAAAGCCTGCAACTTGGTTATGCATACTAAAAACTTGGCAACAACCATTAGTACATAATCTTTAATCAAGTTTTGTTTGTCATCAAAATCATGAGTTTATACTAATACTAAGGCATTCATAGCCTTTATATTCTCTTTCCTTGCTCTCTCTTCATCCTCAGTTTTGCTAATATAAATAATCTTCCAAAGCTTAGGGTTATTAGCCATAAGATTAATTTCCAACCTTCTCCTCCATTGTGCATAGTTGGATCCATCATAATGTGAAAGTTGGAAGGTGGAATATCCTTCTAAGAACATAGAGGATGTCAACATTGGGTTATCCAAAATGGATCACTAAAATTATTTATATAGCCCGCTCTAATATGACTTGTTGGGTCTTGCATAGTTTGGCTCAACCCAAGAGAAGAGGGGTGAATTGGGTTTATAAAAAAAAATTCCTTGACCTCGGTTTAACTAACTTCCCTCTTTTTTATGCTTGTGTACAATATGCAATGCAATAATGGAAAAATAAAATGCAATCAAGCAAATCAAACACACAAATAGCACACACAATATTTTTTATAGTGGTTTGGGCAATTGTCCCTACTCCACTGTTCCAAGAGCACACTCCCCTTATGCCTTTGGTTTCACTATCTCTCTATAGTGAAATTACAACCAGTGCATCCAACACTCTTCTAGATTCCATCTCTAAGGGGCATAACAAATTAACAATTTGTTTGTGAGATAACTCAAATGAATACAAACTTGTTCTTCTTGGTTTCAGATCAAGTAGACATAAACCTTAGTGCCTCTGCACTATTCTAGATTCTAACTCTAGAGGGCATAAGTATAAGCTAGCAGACTAACTATGACACACACTCCAAAAATTGAGAATGGCCTTCTTGAGCTTGGTTTCCAATGCCAGCTCAAGGAAATATATAGATAAAGAAAATAAAGAATTTCACTTTAAATCTGCTTCTTGTTGAGTGCCAGGGAAGACTTGAATTGTATCTTTAGTGTTGTAGAAGCTCTTCCCTTTGTATATTGAAGAAGGTGCTTGAATGTAGATAGGAATATTTGAAGCTCTTGAAAGAATATTTGAAGGTTTTAGCTCTTAACCTAGGATTGCATAGATTTTTTAAAGATTAAGGCTCAATCACCTACTTGTTCAACTCATGAAACATCCTAACACTTCTCCTTAAATAGATCTTCAAAAGTCTTGACCATTAGAAGTAGTTGGGTAGCAACACATGGCTTACAATGTTTGAATTTTTGACCATTGGGGATTGCCAGAAGTTCCTGTAGGCGACTGGGCCAAGTGCCTGTGCCCCAAGTGATATGGTAGGTGATATGGCATACCGACCATGGTTGGATCTCTGGCAAAACTCCTAAATGCATTTTGTTGTCCATTCGCAGGTGGTAGGCACAAGCAGTATGCTGTTTTATTGCTTCATATGATCAGAAGTGCTTCATACTGTCTAACAAATTAGCAGGCGATAAGCGCAGGTGGCTATGCTATTCGGCTATAGTCCTGTACTTAAAATTTCTTGCACTTTTGAAAGTTTGTTAATTTAATACTTTCATCATATTTTTCATTATAAATCATAATATAATTATCCATATGAGATATGCACAAGTTGTGAAGCATGAATATATATTTTAAATCTTCTTTGTGTATTTATAAAAATTAAACTCATTCATGCACATTTTTCTTTTGCAAATAAATATATCTCTTTAAAGCACATATTTTTATCTGTGAAAAAATATATATATGATTCAATACAATACAATATGAAAAACATAACTAAATGCATTATAGATCATAATGATTTCTTCTTTTTCTAGAACATTTAATTTATATCAAGTAGACATCTAATATAAATGCTTGCACCAATGATATCCCAATAATATACATACATTCCAAGCATATATGTCTACATTTCAAACTTCCTAGATTAAAAGCATCATTACCATAAATCAAGTCTAAGACAAGTTTTTTTGTCATCAAAATCATACACATAATCCTAATTGTGTTGACCCCAAGGGTTTGGTTTTGATGATTAACAAAACTTTTTAATGACTTGAATTAAGCTAATGACGTGTCGCTAAGATTTATGGATTTAGAAGAGGCTTCAGACAAGATGCAACTATGTTTAGTGGATGTTTTGAGTTCCAAGGGCTTCAGAGGGAGCTTCAGAAATTCAAGAAGTGGCAATTGAAGATTTCATAGGGGGAAAATTAAAAAGAGAAGGAAGAAGATTCAGAGAATGTTTAGAGTTGCTTTAGATGCTCAGAAGAAGGAGGAACATTCAAAAGAAGAAGTTCTAATGGAAGCTTCAGAGGGACATTTACAGTATGTTTAGAAAAGGCCTCAAGCTTTAGAGTTGCTTTAGAAGAAAAGATAGAAGCTTTAGATGTTCTTCAAAGTTGCTTCAAATGGGAGACTAAAGCTTCAAAGGTGAAAAAGTACTCTTTGGGAAGAATAGGGTTCAAAGGGACTTAAGAACATTTGAAGTTGGCTTTAGATATTCTAGAAATGTTGTTGGTCCCTTATACAATGGTAGCTCAAGGCGAGCAGGGGGGTGAATTAAGCTATTAAAACCTTTGGCCAAAACAAATAATTAAAGTGCTGAAAGAGTAAGTAAAACAGATTGCATAATACATAGCAACAAATTTTTATAGTGGTTCGGCCCTTCCTGGGTTCCTACTCTACTTCTTTGAGTTAGTCTCTTTTACTGATCTCAAGTTCCACTAATACCTTGATCAACTTGATCAATTACATATTGGTTTTACAACTAGCTCACCAACCAACTTATTGGTTTTCCAAGCTGAACAGAAACTTTCACAACTTGTAAATTTTCCAAAGCTCACCAACAAACTTATATCCTTTCAGTAAGTTTCCTACTTGCTTATCTTAATACATAAACACTAATCACTCTGCTTGTGTTGCCAAACACTAAATCGAATTGTATAGATTAATGCCTCTTACTTATGCTGACTTGTACATAAATTCAGAATTTTATGTAAATAAATAAATAATAAGAGTGAAAGATTCAAACTCCTTGATTAAGAAGAGATCTAGACCTTGAGAGCTTTAATAGAGTTGTATCCATTGGAGTTGAACTTTTGAAGGAAGATTTTCAATGCTCTTTGTGTAACCAGTGATGTCCAAATGATATTCAATTAGTTGTTTTCTTTTACTTCTGAATCTCTCTTTTATAAGTTGAGAGAAATTTTTCTGTTGCTGACTTTGGCAGGCATTCAAATGTTTGAAAATATTTTTCTTTACCTTATCTTTTGTCTGATGTCTGAGTTTGCTGCAATCTGGTATCAGTCTGCAACTTTGGTGCTGACTTTTCCAAATGTTCACTTTCATATCAAATGCTCTGAAGTTGGTTTTTCAGAAACTCCGAAGAGATGAGTGAACAGATGGTGTCTTGACTGATTTTGGATAATCTGATTTGTTTTCTTTAGATTCTCTGAAGAGATTATAATCCTTCTTAGTTACAATAATTTTTTGCAGAGAGAAGTTTGGATTTTCTTAACTTTTAATGCTTTTAGAAAAGTAATCCGAAACTTTGTTTAACATCTGTGAAGTATGTCTGTTTACTCTGAAGTATACTTGAATTCAGTCTAAAAAGTGACTCCAAGTTTTCCAAAGTATATCTACTTATTCTGAAGCATACTTGATAGTTCTGAAGCTTTCTTGATTATCTATGAAGTGCATTGTAACACTTTCGAAGCCAAAAAAAAAATTTTCCAAAGTGTGCTTGTGACAACCCCAAAACTTGTTGTGAGGATTCTGAAGCTTGTTTGGCATTTTTCTTTGAAGCTTTGCAATCATCTCTAAAGTATGCTATGGTACTTTCAAACTTGTCCAAAGCTTCTCTACAACAATTCTGAAATGCATAGTAACAATACCAAAGCTTTACATTTTACTCCAAAGTGTGCCTATGAAGACTCCGATGCTTTCCAATTTACTCCAAAATTTGTTGTGTTTACTCAGAAACTTGTCTGAAGCCTTGATTGATTTATTCTAAAGCTTATTGTTAGGTCTCTGATGCTTGTCTAAATGTCTCTGAGCCATGCTGTGACAATTCCAAAGCATTAACTGTTTTTTCTGAAGTTGGTTGAGAAGTCTCTGAAGCAATCCAATTTTCTCCGAAACATGTTAAAATGATTCTGAAGTTGCTTTTGTTGGCTCCAAAGCATGTCTTCAACACTTTAGAATTTTTGCTTTCTTGATTTAAGTATGTGTGAAATTTATATACTTATTTTTAAAAGAGCATTTACTTTGTGTCTTCCTTTTATCATCATAAAGGTTATTCTCAAGTTTAGTGTGAGTTAATATTTCTATAACATACTTGAGAACAAATTGTTAGTACCATGATGTTTCACTCATGTCTTTGCTCATCATCAAAATATACTTGGTTAAGAATGTTCGTCATCAAAATCAAGCTAGTTAACATGGTTTAACAAATGTAGCCATTAAAGGTGGTTGGGAATGTCAGACCTTCAGAGGTTCTTCAGAGGAGGAGAACTTACTTTAGAAGCTCTGAAGTTACACATGGCAATGATGACTAACGTAAACTTAACCTTTAGAGGCTCTGAAGTGTGCTTAAAATGGCAGATTATGTTAAGTGTTAAACTCACAATCTAAAATAGTCTGACACATATCAAAAATGGTTGCAATCATCTCTAAAGTATGCTATGACACTTTCAAACTTGTCCAAAGATTCTCTACAACAACTCTTAAATGCATTGAAAAAATTCCAAAGCTTTCCATTTTACTCCAAAGTGTGCTTATGAAGATTTTGACGATTTCCAATTTGCTCCGAAAATTATTGTTTTTACTAAGAAACTTGTCTGAAGCCTTGACTGATTTATTTCCAAGTTTACTATTAGATCTTCGATGCTTGTCTGAATGTCTCCAAGCCATGCTATGATAATTCCAAATCATTAAACATTTTCTCCGAAGTTCATTGAGAAGTCTCCAAAGTAATCCAATTTGCTTTGAAACATGTTAGAATGATTCCGTAGTTGCTTCTATTGCTCCAAAGCATGTCTTCAACACCTTAGAATTTTTATTTTCTTGATTTAAGTAAATATAAAATTTATATACTTAATTTTGAAAGAGCATTTACTCTGTGTCTTCCTTTTGTCATCATAAAGGTTATTCTTAAGTTAAGTATGACTTAATATTTCTGCAACATACTTGAGAACATATTTTTAGTGCCTTAGTATTTCACTCATGTCTTTTCTCATCATCAAAACATACTTGGTTAAGAATGTTCATTATCAAAATCAAGCTAGTTAACATGGTTCAACATTCTCTCCCTTTTTGATGATGACAAAATAGTGAGTGATATACCTTTCAAAACTTGTCTAACAATAAATTTAAAGCAACTTATTTTGTAAATATTTTTAGAAAATTTTTAATTGACTAAATTAGTGCAACTCCCCTGAGTTGATGCACATTATTTTAGTTGAATTTTATGTAACAAAAATTTTCATTCTTTACATATATCATTTTGGTTTATATCATATTATCACATTTTCTCCCCCTTTTTTCATAATCAAAAAGGTGAAAATAATCATCAAGAGTTATATATAATCATGTGAAAGAAAAAAATGCACATATATTGAACTTTACAAAATTTCAGATACGATGTAGATACACTAGAGAAAATACAAAAGAAATTAGATCAGAGAAAAAAATGTAAAATGCAACAGATCTATTTAGGTGGCTTGGGTTTTCTCTGGTAGGTCTTGAGAAAGATGTTGTGAAGAGGTGGAAGTGGATGCTTAGGTTCAAAGGAAGATGGTGTGGGAGAGGGCGTGGATGTTCTAGCCCTTTTTAGTATAGGAGGGATGAAAAATGGATTCTTTAGAATTGCCATAGGAGAATCATGTGTATGGAATGGGTCTACAGTCATGAACATAGATGAGATCAATTATCTCTCAAAATGTTGGATCTAGCAGTTCACACGAAAGACCAAAGGAAGTGCTTTCAAGAGATTTTCTATGTTTGCATTCATCCGGGCTTAATACTCCTGATGGCACATAGTGATTCTCTCAAAAGGAGCCTTCTTATGCTCTTTGGGAGGTGGAATTCTAGGCTTCCTTTTTTGTTTTAAGGTGGATTGCTAAGATGAAGAAGGTGATGGTTTTGGTTTGGGAATTGGTTTTTGTTTTGGTTTTGGAGCTGGTTTTGGTTTTGGGACAGTAGGTGGGTTTTTGGTTTTGGTAGTGGAAGGAGGTGGTTTTCTGGGAGTTTTGGTTTTTGAAGTAGGTGGAGAAGGTGGTGGAAGAGGTTGACACCTTGGTGGAGATTGTGTTTGCCTTATTCTGTCTTGATCATCTATTTGAAGATATGGGAGAGGCAGATTATCAGTAATGGTTTCTAAGTTGGCATTGTCGTAGAAAGTAAATTCTTCCTTGGTGAGAATAAAGAATTTATGAAGACCTGATGGAGATGAAAACTCTTATCTTGGAAGTTTTGACATTGGAAGCATTTGAAGGAGTTTCTCAGAGTAATTTTGAAGAATTGACTCTCTATTAGGGATGTGAATTTTGTGGTTCTTTAGAGTGAAAGGAGGATTAGGAAGAGATTGAATTCTATGCAAAAAGTTAGGATCCTCAAGTTTGGGAAATGGATATTCTTGAGGAGATAGATGAATTGATAGAGAGAGAAACATCCTAGCAACTTTAGAGTTGATTTTTAGTTTACTTGCAAATTCAGAGTCTGTCATCCTGATTGGATTAGATATATGAAGAAGAAAATTAGGATTATCATCAACAACCTTTTTTGTGGAGGACTTTGTGGTGGATGATTTATAGGGGGGTCATATTCTGGTGGATTTCCTCAATTCTTTCAAGGAAAAATATTACTGCTCTGACATATTCCATTAATAAATCCATGGAATTTGCATATCATGATGGAATCCAGATATAATAAAAGGAAGTGTGAGTGTTATCCTCTGTGGTTGGAACTAATGATGGTGGTGATGGAGGAGAAGTTTGTGTTTGCGGAAGGGGAATGTATGGAATGATGGAAGTTGAGTAGGTAGGTTGATCCACAGATTGATAAACTTCTGGAATTGTGAGGGATGGTGGGTGTGGAGACATTGAAGGTGAAGACATCACTATAATGGGAGAGTTTGTTCTAGGTGGAGAGAAATGATGTGGAGGTGAAGAAAAATGAGTTGGAGGTGGAGAGAAATGAGGATGAGGTGGTGAGGAGTGTGGATGATAGGTTTGACCTCTAAATGATTCTGCTAAAGCTTGTAGAGAATCAAGTCTTTGGTCAATCTTATCAGCTCTAAGAATTATGGAAGACATAGCAATGCTATCATTTGAAGGGTTTGAGTAGACAAAAAGTGTTCTATCATGGTTATTCTATCCTCTAGGTCCTTCGAGATAGGTTGTGGAGTGGAAATTGATGTGGTGGATGGTTGATTAGTATAAGAGGGTCTAATGTGAGTGAAGGTATTTCTATTACTATTGTATCTTCATGTACATCTTCTCTCAAAATTTCTTCTTCAATATCTTCAATGTCTATTCTTTGTTCTTCTCTTGGAAGTTCTTCTATTCTCTCAACTCTTCTATTTATTCCTCTCTACTGGAGAATTCCTCTATTCCTTCTACTAATGGACTAATGAACTCTTGTCTTTCAATTATCTCTTCTTCTTCATGTAAGAAGAGTTCTTGTCCTTGTTTAGTAGCCTGTTCTATAACAATGGTATAATTTTCTCTTTTTAGAATTTCATCAGGTTTGGATCCTTTCAATTGAGTTGCTCTTCTTGGTCTTTCAAAGATCCGACCCTGTGTAGTATGCTAAAAGCCCATTCTTTTTAGAGCTTTTTCATCCAATTTGTTTGTGTTCCTTGGAAGCTCTTCATTTTCATTTGAGACATCTACTCCTGCTTCCTTGATCAGATTGGTTAGAGCCATGCCATAAGGTCAAGGAAACCTTGTAGTGCTCTTGATCAAGTGTATATGGTCTATCATCAATGTGGCAAAATTTAATTTTCTTCTATTCTTTAATGCCCATATGATTTTGGCATCTTTCTTAAATATATATCCTACAGCTCCTCTTCTAGGATATACATTGTTCATAGCAATGAGATAAGCTAGCCTAAGATTTGCATTCAAGTGACTAGCATGCAAATAATTCTCTTTTTCATTTATCTCAGTTTCTGCTAAGTCTGAGAATAGTATTGCTCTTGAAGGCCATACAATCTCTTCTTCTTCTCTATAGAGATTGAAGTAATTCTTTAAACTTTCTTGGGATAGTTCGATTTTTGTTTCTCCCATCCATGATCTTTCTATTCTGGTGTTGAGATTATAGATTAGAGCTCTTACTAGTCTCAGATACAAACTATCTCTGTAACTCACATAGGCATCCCAGCCTTGGTATTTCAACCATTCAGATACTTCAAATTCCTTTCCAAAGGCTCTAAAATTGAAGATTTTTCCTTTTATTATCCTCATATTCTCATATCTTTCTATAAATCTAGAGTAATTAGAAGAGCTATTTATAATAATTACCTCAAGCATATCAGTTTCTTGTCTTACCTTCTTGGTTGCTCCATTTCGTGAAGAATTTTCTCTTTCCTTTCTCTTACTTTCTGCTTCTTTTATTCTCACCATTTCAATAGAATGTTCTAGGTTTTTGGAAAGGAAATGGGATTTCTAGGATGAAGTTAGAGAAAGCAGGAATGTGGATAGAGAGAAATGAGACTTAAATATAAAAGAAGCGGGAAGATGGATTGTCTTCTCTTAAATGGGGGTTTCAGGGGTTCGGAGAAGAAGGATTTTGGTTTTCTAAGAGATTTTGAATGAACTTTGCACTTTAAAATTTGTTTTTAAAAGAATTTTGAGACACTAGTGTTTTGGCTTCGGATACTCCAAAGGAGATCCTTTGGAGGAGATTATTTAGTTTGGGTTTCAGATATTCCGAAGCATTTCTTTGGAGGCCTTTGCCGATCTTCAGATGCTTTTGTTTATGCCTTTAGAGACTTTTGTTTGGGGCTTCAAAAACTCTAAAGTCCAAAATATGACTTAACTCTGAAATATTGAAAAATGGATTACAATTTTTAGTGTACACATTAATTGTCCTTTTGACCTGCTAATGCATGTTTATTTATGTATCTTTACCAAGATAGATAATTAAATATGCATTAATATACTTTTCATTCTATGTGTTGCATAGATAGAAGCTTAACCATAGTTTCAGAAAATAAACATGGCATCATCAAGGGTTTCAACAACTCGAGTTTAGGATGAAAGAGAGAATAATCACTCGAAGGAGTCCACTCGAGTTCATTTTCTTAAGGAGCAAATAAAATAGTTAAAAGAGGAACTGTTTTATGCTAGAGGATCCAACCGCAATGCTAATCATCTTTTGACAAAAGGATGTGTAGCATATGAGAAGGTGATGGATCGCATGAAGAAGTTTGAAGAAGAATTGACAGAGGCTAATCAACGTATTGAGGAGCTGGAAGATATAATAGATATTCTTGCTGATTAAAAAAAATTAATAGAGATTTTATTAAGAATATTTTATTTGATGAATTGTGCATTTTATGCACTTGAATCTAGAATGCCTAATTCTCTTCTTATGATATTGAATCTTTCTTCTAGTAATGGTTTTATGAAGATATCAACTATCTGATTTTCTGTTGGAACAAATTCTAAGTGAATTTTATGATTTTGAACATGGTCCCTAATAGAATGATGCCTAATTTCTATATGTTTAGTTCTAGAATGTAGAACTGGATTATTTGTTAAATTTATAGCACTAGTGTTGTCACATTTGATAGGCAAGAATTTCATTATTTTCATAGAAATCAGTGAATCTATGGTTTTCAAACTCTCCACCATGATCACTCCTTACGACAACTATATGAGAGCTTTGTTCATTCTATACACATTTAGAAAATACTTCAAAGAATGAATAGGCTTCATCTTTTGATGTTAGAGACATTATCTAGGTAAATCTACTAAAATCATCTACAATGACATATGCATAATGTTTCCCTCTAAGACTTCTTGTTCTTGTTGGACCAACTAAATACATATGTAGCAACTGAAGTGGTTTAGTTGTGTATACTTCTTTGTTTGATTTGAATGATTCTTTTACTTGCTTGCCTTTCATGCAAGCATCACACAACTTATTGTCCAATTTGAGTTTTGGTAAGCCAACAACTAGATTTTTATTATATAGTCTTTCAATTAGATTCTTGTTAGCATGTCATAATCTTCTATGCCACAACATGGGTTCATTTTTATTAACAACAAGACATTTGACTTGGATATCACATAAATTCACCAAATACACATTTCCATGTCTCTTTCCAAGTACTATAACTAAATTTGAACTATCTAATATTGAACAAGTATGAGATTCAAATACAACTTTGTAACCATTATAACAAAATTGACTTACACTTAAAAGATTGTGTTTTAATCCTTTTAATAAAATATTTGAAATTCTAATAGAGGAAGTTTGGCCAATTTTACCAATTTCAACCATTCCACCTTTTCCATTACCCCCAAAGGTAATTGTTCTTTTGTTTTTAGCTTTTAATTCTATGAACAGCTCCCTTTCTCCTATCATGTGTCTTGAGCAACTACTATCAATGTGCCACTTGCTATTCTCTATAGCTTTCAAACATACTTGCAGCAATGAAATTAAGCAATAATTTTTGGTACCCATTTAGGAATGGGTCCAGGTGGGTTAGTAGCAGAATACTTTGGCATACATTAATTTTTAGATGCTACTAATCTGTTTTCTGGATATACAGTTGCATTTACTACTTTAGCAATTATTTTAACTATTTAAATCATATTTTATTTGGGTGCTGATCTTCTTTTGGGATTTTTCTTTCTTTGGGTTCCTATATCTTTCTTTGTTTTAGGTTTGAATACGATAGTAGTTAAGGTTCTTCTAATAGCATGATTTTTTGCTTTAATTTGCTCAAGTTCTATATTGATATTTTGATCACGAGCAATGTGTTTTCTTATTTTAATTTAGAGTATTCATTAATTGTTCTTTCAATTTCTCTTTTAGTTTCCTTATGTTTAGCTTTTAGTGTTTTGAAATCTGAATATAGTTCTTTTAATAATTCTTCAATATTAGAAATTTTAGGTTTTGAATTTACCTCATCATTGTAGATAGCCATAAAGCTTATTCTTATATGATGTTCATCTTGATCCTTTTCTTTGGAGCTAAGTAAACTGAATTGAGCTTCATTTTGTTCTTCTTCTTCAATCAAGCTTTCTTGCATCATATTTTCTAGCATTTCCTATGCAGTCATAGCTTTCTTCTTCTTTCCAAATTTCTTGCTATTAGAAATATTCTTTTTGTCGAAGTAAAAGTTATACCTTTTCTTCTTGTCTTCTTGCTTTTTGTCTAGTTCTAGGCAATCAAACTTCATATGCCCAAGCTTGTTGCAGTTGTAACAAATTGTAACTTCCTTTTTCTTGTCTTTACTCTTGAAGTTCTTGAAATTTTTTCCAAATCTTTTCTTCTTGAACATGTTTCTGAATCTTTTGGTTATCATTGTCATATCCTCATCATCTTCAGAGGTTGAGGCATCTTCTAAAGATTCTTCATTTTTCTAATTCTGCTTGTAAAGCTATTATTTTCTTGCTTTTGACTTCATCTGGTGTTTTCTGCTTCATTAGTACTTCATGGGTCATGAGTGATCTCATGAGTTCTTCTACTGTCAACGTCGTTAGATCTTTTGCTTCTTGTATAGCAGTCACTTTAGGCATCTAGTGTCTAGGCAGAGATCTCAAGATTTTCTTTACTAGCTTGGTCTCATCATATTTTTCTCCTAAGTTATTTAAGCTATTGGTGAATTTTTGAAATCTTACAAACATTTTAGAAATGTTTTCTGATTCCTTCATAGAGAAAGCTTTATATTCCTACACTAGAAGATTAATTTTAGTCTCTTTAACCTGGTTTGTACCTTCATGTGCTACTTTGAGTTTATCTTAGATTCTTTAGCTGAATCACATGCAAAAATCTTTTCTAACTTAGAAGAGGTTAAAGCATAGTAGAGGAAGTTCTTTGTGTTAGCATCACATTCTACTCCTTGTATATCCTCTACAGTGTATTTGTCTTCAGTGTTGGTAACATTCTTTCCATTTTTCACTACAAGCCCCAGCTAGTAATCTGTGGCAATTAAGAAATTTTGCATTCTCATTTTCAAATACCTGTAATTGGTTTCACTAAATAGAGGGGGTCTGAAAGTAGATTGTCCTTTAGCAGATGTACTATAAAATATACCGGCTATTTGAATCTCTTCACAAGTTAATATAATAGTAATCAAAATTTAACTAGTGAAGCCTGCTCTGATACCACTTATTGGTCCCTTATACAATGGTAGCTCAAGAGGGGGAGTGTGAATTGAGATTTTAAAACTTTTGGCCAAAACAAATAATTAAAGTGCTGAATGAGTAAGTAAAACAGATTGCACAATACGCATCATAAGATTTTAGTGGTTCAGCCCTTCTTGGGTTCCTACTCCACTTCTCTGAGTTAGTCTCTTTTACTGATCTTAGGTTCCACTAATACCTTGATTAACTTGATCAATTATATGTTGGTTTTACAATAAGCTCACCAACCAACTTACTAGTTTTCTAAGCTGAACAGAAACTTTCACAACTTGTTGATTTTCCAAAGCTCATTAACAAACTTATATCCTTTCAGTAAGTTTCCTACTTGCTTATCTCAATACATAAACACTAAGCACTCTGCTTGTGTTGCCAAACACTAAATCGGATTGTATAGATTAATGCCTCTTACTTAGGCTGACTTGTACATAAATTCAGAATTCTATGTAAATAAATAAACAATAAGAGTGAAAGATTCAAACTCCTTGATTAAGAAGAGATTTAGACTTTGAGAGCTTTAACAGAGTTGTATCCATTGGATTTGTACTTTTGAAGGAAGAGTTTGAATGCTCTTTATGTAACCAACGATGTCCAAATGATATTCAATCAGTTGTTTTCTTTTGCTTCTGAATCTCTCTTTTATAAGTTGAGAGAAATTTTTCTGTTACTGACTTTGGCAGGCATTCAAACATTCAAAAATATTTTTCTTTACCTTATCATTTGTTTGATGTCTGATTTGCTGCAATCTGGTATCAGTTTGCAACTTTGGTGCTGACTTTTCCAATCATTCACTTTCATATCAAATGCTCTAAAGTTGGTTCTTCAGATACTCCGAAGAGATGAGTGAATAGGTGGTGTCTGGACTGATTTTGGATAATCTGATTTATTTTCTTTAGATTATCCGAAGTAATTATAATCCTTCTTAGTTACAACAATTTTTTGAAGAGAGAAGTTTGGATTTTCTTAACTTTTAATGCTTTTAGAAAAGTAATCTGAAACTTTGTTTAACATCTCTGAAGTATGTTTGTTTACTCCGAAGTATACTTGAATTCACTCCAAAAAGTGACTCCAAGTTTTCTAAAGTGTATCTGCTTATTCCGAAGCGTACTTGACAATTCTAAAGCTTTCTTGATTATCTCTGAAGTACGCTGTAACACTTTCGAATCCAAAAACAATTTCCAAAGTGTGCTTCTGACAACCCCAAAACTTGTTGTGAGGATTCTGAAGCTTATCTTGCATTTTTCTTCGAAGCTTTGCAATCATCTCTAAAGTATGCTATGACACTTTCAAACTTGTCCAAAGCTTCTCTACAATAATTCTGAAATGCATAGTAATAATTCCAAAGCTTTACATTTTACTCCAAAGTGTGCCTATGAAGACTCCGATGCTTTCCAATTTACTCTGAAATTTGTTGTGTTTACTTAGAACTTGTCTGAAGCCTTGACTAATTTATTCTGAAGCTTACTGTTAGGTCTTCGATGCTTGTTTAAATGTCTCCGAGCCATGCTATGACAATTCCAAAGCATTAACTATTTTCTCTGAAGTTGGTTGAGAAGTCTCTGAAGCAATCCAATTTTCTTCGAAACATGTTAAAATGATTCTGAAGTTCCTTTTTTTGGCTCCAAAGCATGTTCTTCAATACTTTAGAATTTTTTTTTCTTGATTTAAGTATGTGTGAAATTTATATACTTATTTTTAAAAGAGCATTTACTTTGTATATTCCTTTTGTCATCATAAAGGTTATTCTCAAGTTGAGTGTGAGTTAATACTTTTGTAACATACTTGAGAACAAATTGTTAGTACCATAATGTTTCACTCATGTCTTTGCTCATTATCAAAATATACTTGGTTAAGAATGTCCGTCATCAAAATCAAGCCAGTTAACATGGTTTAACAAATGTAGCCATTAAAGGGGGTTGGGAATGTCAGACCTTCAGAGGTTCTTCAGAGGAGGAGAACTTACTTTAGAAGCTCTAAAGTTACACACGGTAATGACGACTAACGTAAACTTGACCTTTAGAGGCTCTGAAGTGCGCTTAAAATGGTAGATTATATTAAGTGTTAAACTCACAATCTAAAATAGTCTAACACATACCAAAAATAGTTGCAATGGCTATAATGGTTTTGGAACTTATAAATATGAGTTTCGATGAGGAAGTAGAAGACTCTTGACTAAGTTTAACAAGGATTAATCACACGATAATCAATTCTCCAATGTGCATTCACTCCAACAGACTTTAATAAACAAAAGGAGTTGAAAGCTGCATCATTTACATTTCAAATGAGACCAAAAGCACTGTAATGTGGTTTAATGTTTATCTTTATTATAGCTTAAACTCGTGTACATTTAGGCCTGATTAGAAGTAGTTTATTGTATATATTTGTAGTGTTGAGTTTCTGGTTAGCTCTAAAAACCAAGGGGAGTTACTGGTTAGCTCTAGAAACTAGTTTGTATGAGTTTGTCAGTGAGCTCAGAGGAAAACTAATGTTGTAAGAGTTGCTGGTGAGCTCGGTAAAACCTTATTATGTAGAGTTCTTAGTTAGCTCGATAAACTAAGGGAGGTGTGATTCTACGTGGTTATAAAGGAACTCAAGGTTGCGAAAACCTTGGAGGGTGGAGTAGGTGCCAAGGGGGCTCGAACCATTATAATCAATGTGTTCTTATTACCTATTTGCTTGTGTGCTTCCACTATATTCCACTTTTTTCACTTGCACATCCCATTTGTTGTTCCCATATCTCTTGGATTCTTGCTTTGCCATACACCCTGTGTATCGTAGCAGGTTGGACCCAATAGGCAGAGTCGGCCTTGGCAAACGGCTCAATCATTGGCCCACTTCCATCATCCCAAGAGGATGACCTAGGTGCATTTTGCTAGCAGTAGCCCGATTTCATAGAATAGCAACCAATTACTAATTTGGTGAGGCATGTGGACAACTAAGGATAATTTGGCTTGACCTAAGCCTCCAAGACTCAGATTTTGATGATCAGATAGTCATTTTCTATGTTTTTGGACCTTTTGGACTCAATAAAAGGGTTAGATTATCCAAAAAATGGCTAGATTATGAGATATAAGTGCATAAGTATGAAGGGATAAGAATTTTTATGAAATTAGAATATTTATTAGATAAGTTGAACTAATGTCTATTTATTTCATTTAAGAGTTAATAAAAATATCTAATTTCATGCATTTACATTATGTATGTACTACATAAATAAAATCAAATGCACATGCACATGCACATGAACATACATGGTTTGATTATTTGAAAGATCTATTTAATAGCATGTCAAATATTAGAATGATTATTTATTAATTAGATGATATTCGTGGAATATTTTGTGTATGTAAACGTAGCTTATGAGATTAAAGCCTTAGATATTTTCTTAAAGTGGGACATAAGGCAACTCTTTTGAGTAGAGAGTTTGATAAATCAGCATAAGACAAAATTTGTGGTTAATAAATTATTGGAGGATATAATCTTATTCATGTGCTCATGAAATAAATTTTTTTAATTTACTATTGAATAAAGATCCAAAATAACACTTTAATAAAAGGTGGTGTGGCATCCCTATTTATTTTAGTTCAATAGATTGAATATATTAGGATTTATTAAGACATGTATATGTATTTTTTTAAGCCTTGTCAAGGGATGTGTTTCATACCGAATTTAAAATTATTGAATTATTTTTACATGAGCACCAAAAATTAGCCTCCTTATGTGAATTGGATAAGTTGTGGATGTTTATGTGAATGTGGTTGATTATATTTTGTGGATAGTGGGAATAGTTCCCTATTTTATTTTATAGTAAGATAGTAAAATTTTTATTTAGATGATGGGAGATGATTATTAACATTCTAAATTTGACATATTTGATCATATTATGGGAATAAATTTTTCAAGTTTTATTTGGACATAAAATAAAATAATGTTTTGGATATATGCCTAATTGAGTTTCACATTGAGTGTAGTGAAAAATAGCCATAAAAAGCATCATAGCAGATGAAAAGAACTATGATACATGACACAGGATTACCTTTTCAATGAGAATGAGTTACTCTACCATCTAATGAGAACTATGGTTCAACCTAAAGAAGGTACCACAACCCAACATTGTCATGACCAACAAGCGTATGAAGCATGGTATAGAAAAGATTGCAGTGCCCTACCTTATTGAGCCACATGCATGAGTATTTGATTTGGGAATTTGAGCATTTGCCTATTATGAAAGAGATGTGGGATCAATTATAAACAAAATATGGTGGGACAAAGGCAATCAAATTGTGCCCTGACATTAACATTCAATAAACATATGATGGATCTTAAACATTTAATGGTTGAGCATCTTAGGGTGATGTTAGCCATGATTAGGGAAATGAAACCAACTTGAAATGATCTCATTAATTAGTAGGAAGTCCTAGTGGATATTAGATCCCTACTTGAACCTTCATAAGTTAGGTTAAATTTGTGCGCATGCATAATGAGGGAATTAAAATTTTTGCAAACATATCCTGCCATTTAGAACTTGAAGTGAAGCGAATAGACACTAATTGTGGTGCTAATTTTGTCACTCAAATTGGATAGCATAGGGGAAATAGACCCTAACACAAAGGTCAATATCAAGGAGCTAAACAAGGAATAGCAAAGAAATAAATTCTTAGTGTAAATGCATAGTTGTGATGACAAACAAAATTTGAATAAGTTATATACTAATTAATATCTGTCAAGTGCTTGAGTATGCAGAAACAGATTGTAAAAAGATAGAACCTATGGATAATCAAAAGAATGCATGAGGTTAACACTTTGGAAGAACAACAAAAAGATTAGAATGTGCTCTAAGATGTCAATCTGTCCGATGAAAAGATAGATGCTTCGAACAATGCAAAGCTAAAGACAAAACTAAAGAAGTGGATACTTTGTCCGAGAATTGAATTTGACAGAGAGCATGTCAACCTACTTTGTCCAAAGTTTGTTTGAAATTAACCTCAGAAAAATGCAAAACAAGAAGACCTCATCCGACTTTGTCCGAATGAGATAAGTAGTAATCTCGGACAAATGCAAAGCAAGAAGACTTCATCTAACTTTGTCTGAATGAGAGAAGTAGTAACCTCGGACAAATGCAAAGCAAGAAAACCTCTTCCAACTTTGTCTAAACAAGAGAAGCTAAAGAACAGAAGAGAACTTTATCCGAATCAAAGACTGTCCAACTTCACTCAAAATTAACTTCGGACAAATGCGAGTGAAGAGAAGAGACTGCATTTGATGGACATAAGCCAAAGATAGACTTCATCCAAAATTAAATTTATAAGAACAAAATGAAGCATCAGACAATTTGAATCAACTAACTTTGTTTTAATTTAATGCCTTCTTTTCACAATGATGAATCAATCAGCTCACTGCAGCATCTCCTCATCCAATGCTTGCCTAAATTAGCAACTTTTCTTCTTCTCTCGTAAGAACAACACTATAGATGATTCCAGCTGATAAGAATTAATTAGAAGATGACATTTTCAAACAAGAACCAATCAAAATGGTCTTCTACATTTAATGGAGGTCACCTACTACTAACAACTGGAATTTAAAGCTAATATAAATGAGTAATGGTGTGACGAAGAAGAAAACTAAGAAAAATCAAGTACTTCATTAATACATCTTTACAAAGCCTAATCATCTATTCACTAGAACCTTCATACTTAATCTTTTACATCATTCATTAAAGGCCTTCAACCACCATCTAGGAAGATTATTTACTTCATTATTCAAGTTTCAGAGCTCTTCCCCTAAGCTTTCTATGAAACACTTGTATAAGTGTATTTAATCTCTGTATTCTTTCTCCAGTGATTGCCTTGAGCTGGTATTTGTGACTAGGCTTAAGAAGAGTTGTGACTATCTATTGAAGCATGTCTTAAAGATAGGAGCTACATTATTTATGCCCTCTGGAGATAATCTAGAAGTGTGCTAAGTTGCACTAGTTTATGCTCCCTGGAGCTGATCAAGAAGAATGCATGTTGCACTCGTTTATGCCCCCTGCAGCTTTTCCAGAAGAGTGCAAGTTGCACTAGTTTATGCCCCTTGAAGGTGATCCAGAAGAGTGTTGGGTGCACTAATTATATTTCTTCTATAGTGAAATAGTGGAACCCAAGATAGAGAGTGTTCTTGGAAGAGTAGAGTAGAGTATTGACTCGAACCACTATAAAAATCCTTGTGTCTTAATCAATTGTGTGCCAACTATTCATTGCATTGTCTGCTAATGGGACGTTAACGCAAAAATGGGTCTTAGCAAAAGTTTGTAATTACTCAATTCACCCCTCTCCTCTTGGGTATTTGCCTAACCTTTGAGACCAACACAAATTGCCCAAAACAAAAAAATCATCAAGAGCCATAGAGGAAAGTGCACTAGAGTAATAGATAAAGCCAAACTCAAATGCTATAATTGTGGAAAGAAAGGTTACTTTACTTAGGAATATTCTAAGCAGAAAAATTTGCATCCTAACCTTGATCCTGCAAAAATTTTAGTTTGTTCAGAAGTGTTTATGGCTCGTTTTTCTCCTTGGTTGGATTGCAGACATAGGACCAACCAAACATGTAGCATGTGATTGTGTTAGATTTGTAGATTATCATCGAATCCTAGTGTTTAGACATTATGTCATGGTGGGAAATAGAATACAAGAAGAGGTTGTAGGAGTAGGAAATTATCAACTCAAGATGTATAATAGGCACACTTTCTCCTATATAATCTGCTTCATGTATCCATGCTCTACTGTAATCTATTTTTATTTCAAGCAGTTATGAAGTTAGATTTTTTGTTTCAATTTTAAGAACATGAGTTTATACTTTTACCTTGATAAAATATTTTATTATCATTATCATTATCATTTGAGAAATGATCTTTTTATGCTTGACTTAAATGTAGATTTTTATGGTGATTCTATAACTTATGTTGGTCCTTCTTCTTCTACTACTCTGGAACACCTGTGGTGTTGAAATTTGGAGGAAAGTTTTTGCATTTCAGTAAAGTGAGGAATTGAGGTAATACATAGTGTTTTATAAAAAAAATGCTATGGGAGACTAAATGGAGTGACATAGACCCAAGTATTGATTTTTAGTAAAATCATTTATATGACTTGAATGACTAATGTAGCATGATTATTGTGTATAATGTGATGTGTATGAGATAATGAATCAAAATTTTGAGATAATTTTGGAATTTTGAACTATTGAGTTAAATGTTCAGGTAAAAGGAACTCAATAGGTGATTTTCATAAAACTACAAAAATTTCAATGAATGAATAACCTTAGATGATATTTAAGGTATTTGAAACATGCTTATATGGATATTAGTAAAGTTTGGTCCATGACTTTTACAAATATCATCATTGTGATTTACATTTAGAAGAAAAAGATCTGAAGTAATGAAATTGAGTAAACACATATTTATG
>JAYJMB010081073.1:0-21904 GCA_036873735.1 Pouteria campechiana
AGAGGTTTGTTCTTTTTGTGGGAATTCAGGTCACTCATCTAACATTTGTCCTTCAAATGATCATTTTGCAGGTGATGTAGAACAAGTAAATGCAATGAATTTCTACAACTAGTGACCATAGAATGATCCTTACTCAAATTCATACAATCATGGTTGGAGAAATCATCCCAAGTTTTTTGGGAACAATGACCACAATCAAAGCCAAGTTGGAACATCCTTTCAACCATAACAACCAAAGAAGCCTAGTCTTGAAGAAACCATGTAGAGTTTCGTTCAAGCAATACAAACTCAACTCTAGAACAATGCAACCAAGTTCCAAAATATTGACTCTAGATTCCATAACATTGAGGCATCCATGAAGAAGATGGAGACATAGTTAGGATAGATTGTAGAAGCCATGCAAAGCCACACACCTGGGAAATTGCCCAACCAGCCCGAGCAAACAAAGGCGATCACTACACTGAGAAGTGGAAAGGTAATTGACAATAAAGTTTGCTAAGAAACTGACGATATAATTGTTTCTGCAGGAACTGACAAGGGAAAGACAAAAGTGGAGGAGGAAGTACATTCAAAGAAGGTAGTATTTCCAATAGTTGACCCTCCACTCAACTACAAAGAAACCCCACCTTATGATCCTCCAATCCAATTTTCAGAAAGGCAAAAGTAGAGCAAATTCAATAAGTCATTTTCTTACATTTATGATACTCTTTCTAAAGTGAATGTGAACTTACCTTTGCTTGACATGATAAAAAATATACCTACTTATGCTAAATATTTGAAGGAACTAAGTGCAAGGAAGCATAAGTACGAGCCTCACGAGAATTATTTCAAAATCAATCAATGCAGTGTTGCAAAGAAATCTACCCCCCAAAACTAAAGGATCCAGGTAGTTTCAATATCTTCATTATTGTAAGGGGAACAAATAAGGTAAAAGAAATGCTAGAGGCATTACTATAGGAGAAAGCATAAATCTGATGCCTTATTATATTTATGTACAACTTGGTTAGGGAGAATTGAAATCCACTACAATGTTTCTTCAGCTTGCAGACAAATTAGTGAAATATCCTAGAGGCATTGTAGATAATATTCTTATGTAGATAGATAAACTAATTATTCCAACTAATTTTGTAGTTCTTGACGTCAAAAGGCAAATGATTCCAAAGAGAGAAGTATCCATTCTTCTAGGATACTCATTCATGGCTACAACTAAGACAATCATTGATGTACAAAATGGAAAGTTAAAAATGACTGTCTTAGATGAAATTGTAGAATTTTTTGTTTATAACTCTTTATCATTGCCTTCAGATTCAAATGGTTGTTTTCAAGTAGACAAATTGGACTCACTTGTTCTCTCTACTTTTGTGCAACAAGAAACAAATGATAAGTTAGAATTGGTGCTAACTTCGGAAGGATTGGTGGAAGATGAAGAAATAAAATAGTTAAAGGAAATACTTGATAGTGCAGAACAACTCAGGGAAGATGAGGTCTCCAAAGAAGGGTTAAGGCAAGAAAACTTAGAGTTGGAACAACCAAGTGTTACACGATCACAATTGGATTTAAAAAAATTACCACAGAATTTGAAGTATGTATTTCTTGGTGTAAATAATACTCTTCATGTTATAATAGAACCTATTTGTGGATGAAGAGTGTAAGTTGTTGAAAGTGTTGAGAGAGTACAAGGGGGCTATAGGTTGGACCTCGGTAGATGTCAAGGGAATTAGCCCCACTGTGTGCATGCATAAAATACTTCTGGAAGAGGATGCAAACCCTTTCAGAGATGCACAGAGGAGACTAAACCCACACATGAAGGAGGCTGTTAGAGCAGAGGTTATCAAGTTGCTAGATGTAGGTATTGTCTACCCAATCTCTAATAGCAAATGGGTAAGTTCGGTACATATCATGCCAAAGAAATCTGGGTTCTCAGTTGTTAAGAATGACAAAGATGAATTGGTCCCTATGAGAATGACTACAGGGTGGTGAATGTGCATTGATTACAGAAGGCTCAATGAAGCTATAAGAAAGGACCATTTTCCTCTCCTTTCATTGATCAAATGCTTGAAAGATTGGTAGGTCATGCTTATTATAGTTTTATGGATGGCTTTTTAGGTTACAATCAAGTTCCATTGCTCCAGATGATCAAGAAAAGACTACCTTCACTTGCACATTTTGAGCATTTGTCCATCGAAAGATGCCTTTTGGTTTGTGCAATGCTCCAACAACCTTTCAAAGGTGCATGATGTCCATCTTTTTTGATATGATTGAAAGGTTCATTAAGGTATTCATGGATGATTTTTCTATTTTTGGAGATTCATTTGATGATTGCCTAATAACTTGAGATTGGTACTTAAAAGATGCATTGAGATGAATTTGACATTGAGTTGGGAAAAGTGTCATTTCTTAGTCAACTAGGGAATTGTGCTAGGCCACATTGTTTATATAGTAAAAGCATTAAGTGGACAAGGCAAAAATTGAATTGATTGCCAAGCTCCCTCACCCAAATTCAGTTAAGGGAGTTAGAAGCTTTCTTGGCCATGAAGGTTTTTATAGACAATTTATAAAGGATTTCTCAAAAATTTCTAAACCACTCTACAACCTGTTGGCTAAGGATGTAACATTATATTTTGATGAGGAATACCTAGTTGCCTTCAATTCCTTGAAAGAAGATTAACTTCAGCTCTAATTTTAGCAGTGCCTGACTGGTCATCAGATTTTGACTGTCGGTGTTGTTCTAAGACAAAGAGTAGACAAATTGCCTCATGTGATTCATTATGCAAGTAAAACTCTAAATGAAGCACAATTGAACTATTCCACCACTGAAAAAGAATTACTTGCAATTGTGTTTGCTTTAGAAAAATTTTATTCTTACTTGATTAATCCAAAGGTAATTATTTATTTTGATCATGCTGCATTGAGATACTTGCTTACAAAGAAGGATGCCAAGCCGAGGTTGAATCGTTGGATCTTATTGTTGTAAGAGTTTGATCTGACAATCAAGGATAAGAAATGCTATGAGAATGTGGTAGTAGATCACTTGTCTAGGTTGGTCGAAAGGACCGATTTTGAAGAAGAGAGAGGCAAGGAGAACATTCCCATCATTTAGATCTTTCCTTATGAATAATTATTTTTTATAAAGGGAAGTGAACCTTGGTATGCTAATATTGTGAATTATTTGGTTAAGAGAGTGTTTAATCCTATATTTAATTTATAGGGATAGAAGAAGTTGTTGTCTATGGCAAGGCATTATTTTTGGGAAGATCTAGTCCTTTTCAAACTACATCTAGACCAAATTATCAGACGTTGTGTGCCAGAAGAGGAGCAGCAAAGCATACTAAGACATTGTCATACATTCAGCTATGGAGGGCATTTTGGAGGGAAGAAAACTTCTTTAAAGATTTTTTAGTCTGGTTTCTATTGGCCAACTATCTTAAAGGATGCTCATGCCTTCTATGCAATGTATGACAGGTGTCAGCGAATAGGGAATATTGGAAAGTGAGATGCAATGCCACTCACAGGTAATCTCGTGGTTGAATTATTTGATGTGTGGGGGATTGATTTCATGGGACCATTTTCCCATCGAATGGTAACTTGTATATTTTGGTCGCTGTGGATTATGTTTCTAAGTGGATTGAGGCGAAGGCCACTAAGACTAATGAGGCTAATGTGGCGCTAAGACTTTTAGAAAATAGGATCTTTTCTAGGTTTGGCACTCCAAGGGCCATCATTAGTGATAGGTGAACTCACTTCCGCAATAAGATTTTTGCAGCTCTGCTTAGAAAGCACAAAATTACACACCAAGTTATAACTCCTTATCATTCATAAACATCTGGGCAAGTTGAGGTTAGCAATTGTCAAATTAAAGTAATTTTGGAAAGGATAGTAAACACTATAAGAAAGGATTGGGTAATGAAGTCAAATGATGCATTGTCGGCTTACATAACTACCTTCAAAACCCCAATTAGAATGAGTCCTTATAGACTTGTTTTCGGGAAAGCTTGCCACTTACCGATTGAGTTGGAGCACATAGCATATTGGTCAATCAAAAATCTAAATTTTGATTTGCAAAAGGCAGGAGAGCAGTGGACGTTGTAGCTCAATGAATTGAAAGAACTGAGGAACAAAGCATACAAGAATGAAAAGATTTACAAGGAATAGATGAAGAAATATCATGATAAATTCATTCACAAATAGCACATTGAGCCTAGAATGGAAGTTCTACTTTATGATTCATGTTTGTGTTTGTTTCTAGGAAAATTGCAATCTTGCTAGGTCGGTTCATTCTTAGTCAATCAGGTGTTTACACATGGAGTTGTTGAGCTGAAGAATCTAAAAGATGACAGTACTTTCAAAGTCAATGGACACCGAGTGAAGCAATATGTCAGAAATGGCTTCTAATTGCCATTAAATGAAGTTTGTAATCTTGAAAAATCATGAAAAGGAAAGTCGTCTTGCCTAGACATTAAATACAAGGCTTCTTGAGAGGCAACCCAAGTTTTTGAAATTTTTAGTTGTTTAATTTGCATTTGTTTAATTATTATTGCATTTGATTAATCCATAGATGGTTGTTAGTAGTATGTGTTGAATTCTGATCCATAGTTTAGTTAGTCCATTTCAAGTTCTAGTTATACCTTCGTTAGTGATTATATGCATGAGTTTTAGAAATAGCATTGAGCTAGTTGTTGATTGCATATTAGATAGATTTGATTCTTGTAGACTTTGTTTTAGTTAGCATATAACAATTAACTAGTATCTTAGTAGTTAAACTTGAATTTTCAAGTAGGACACAAGTACATAGGCATCCCAGCGATCAACCAACAACAATTGGCAACAAGTTACAGTCAGAGGTAGCTTGCCATGGCAAGACAATACCTTATCATGATAATGTAGAAGGAAGGAAGTTGGCAGCATGAAGTTAGGAGTTCTTGCCCCGGCAAGACAATTCCTTGCTGAGGCAAGGAGGAATAACATGTGAAAGTAGCATGAAGTCAGTAAGAGCTTGCTGAGGCAAGCTATTTCACTGTAGCGGCAAGCCACTCAAAGTGTTGCAAATAGCCACAAGTCAGCAAGAGCTTGTCGTGGCAAGCCATTTCCCTATCGCGGCAAGCTTGTCAATGTGCTGCAAGGGTCCACCAGTCAGTGAGAGCTTGCCAAGGCAAGCTATCTCTCTGCCGCGACAAGCCTCTCCCATCCTTCACATGCGAAAAAATCTGCCCACTTTCAAAACACTTAACTCCCAACCATTCACTCCTATCCCCATTTAAAACCCCAAAAACGCTCATCCCTTCTCATCTCCCACCATAGGCAAAACAAGAGAGAGAGAGAGACTTTCCCCTCCAACCCCTTCTCTATTCCATTTTTTGTCCCCAAACCTTCATTCAAGCGTCATTCCCCTTCTCTCTAAGCATTCAACTCATTTCTCTTCGCACTCCCTCATCCTTCCACATCTTCTTCGAATGGGCTCAAGGTTGAGAATGACAAGCTTTATGCAATCTGGTAAGTTTCTTCATTTTTAAGGGCTTTATCATTCTATTCATCCATTACGCATGATTGGGAGTGGAAATCATCCATTTTTTGAGGAATTTTTGGTGAAGATTTGAGGGGTTTACAGTTGCACATGAACTATTTGTTGGAATATCTGAGTGGTGGATGGGAGCATATGAAGCCTCTTCTAAGTGAGTTTGCATAATTTTTATGGTGATGTGTGGATGCATTATTGATTCTCAAGGCCATTTTTGCATAAGAGCTTCTCCAAGTTGAAGAGAAATTTATGAAGGTTGTGAGCTCTAGTTTGTGCCCATGAAGTGTTTGTTGCATTACTTCAAGAGGCCGCCATTGCATTGTCAAGCTAAATTGCTCAAGGTTGTTAGTTTTTAGAGTGATTGCATTGTGTTTGCTCAAGGTTGGATTTTGTTGAGCTTGTTGGTCAAGGTTGCCATTATCACTTTTGAGTGGAATTATAGTGTAAAGCAGTGTTGCTTTTGACATACATTTCCATTATGCCTCCCAAAGGAAAGAAAATAGTAGCTATAGGTCTCTCTAAAAAGAGGAAGAACATGGATTCTGAACTTGTCATCAAGCCTACCTTTGTTAGTAAACAGGCTTAAGAACGACATCGAACTTCACCCGTATTCAAGACTTGCATCCAGGAGAGGGGTTTTCATGACCCAAAGCATCATATTTTTACTGTGCTTTGAGATTAACATTGGGAGGAATTTGCTAAATAACCAAAAACAGCACATGTTCGAGTTGTATGAGAGTTTTATGCAAATGTGCCAAAACACAAAGAGCACAAAACCTTAGTGCGAGGCAAGTTGATTCCATTTGATCAAACCATAATCAACCACAAATATCAATTGCTTGATATTCAAGATGATGATTTCTATAGGATGGAGGACCATGTGGATTTTGAAGAGATCATCCGGAACACAGCAAAGCTAGGCATGGTCTGGACCATCTCAAGAATAAGACTATGCAGTTGTAACACCTGTGGTGTTGAAATTTGGGAGAAATTTTTTGCATTTTAGTAAAGTGAGGAATTGAGGTGATACATTGTGTTTAATAAAGAAATTGCTATGGAAGACAAAATTGAGTGACATGAACCTAAGTAATGATTTCAAGTAAAGTCATTTATATGACTTGAATGACCAATGTAGCATGATTATTATGTATAATGTGATGTGAATGAGATATTGAATCAAAATTTTGAGATAATTTTGGAATTGTGAACTATTAAGTTGAAGGTTATGTGAAAAGAACTCAATTGGAAAATTTGAGCAAAATTATATATTTGAGCTATACAAAGGACATAAACTAGTCATCATATGTATTGTAATTGTGTGAAACATTAGTTTGAGTCTTGGATACATTTTAGAATAAAAATGGCATACGAAGTCACTTATAATAGAAAATTTGATTAAAAAGAACTGAATTGGTGATTCTTGGCAATTGACCTCAAATGAGGTGAAAATAACATAAACATATTTTGTTTCATGTATGTGATGTGTGGGAAGTGATTGTTAAAATGGGATCATTGATGGTTTATATAAGTACAAATTCTGAATTTGAACAGTTCCTTGTAATGAATGGGTTATAGCTTGAGTTTGGGGGTTAGAATTAATTTATTAAATGAGTCTTTGAGGATGATTATGCATTAAATTAATGGGAAATTTAATAATTGAATTTCTTACAATGAAAGATGAGAGAAAAAGTGAAAATTTTGGAAGAAAACTAAAGGAGCACAAGTGTACATTATGAAAATGCCGAATTTGAAAAAGGACTCATTATGATTGATATTTCACATGTATAATGGATTAATTTGAAATAGTGTTCAACATAGAAGTTGTAATAATATTATCTATCCAATGGAAGAAAAATCACTTGATTCGAGGAAGTTATAACTAATACACTGAAACTCATCCAAATGACTAAAAAAAATGAGATGAATGAGATGGGTTAACTTTTTTAAAATTTGTGACATATTTGGGGGCTTATTTATGAAACTTTCTTAGCATTAAAGTTATATTCCTTGAAGTTATCTTTCCAATGCCTTAAAATTCAGGTCATTTGGATATCGTATTTAAAAGTTATGCTCAAATTACTAACACCGTATTAGGGTAGAACTTCCTTTCCGCGGCAAGCCTTTAGAAAAACAATTTTAGGGCAAATAGCAAGACCTTGTTATGGCAAGGCCTCAGAAATGCATATTTTGCTTGTCCAGCAAGGCTTTTCTCTGTTATAGTAAGGCGTTTCTCTGCTGCGGCAATGGTTCTATGGCACATTAGAGCACCAGAAAATTCGATCTTTTTAAGTCCTAACCCATTCTATTTTTATTCCACCATTTTGTTTCTTCCCTTAACACTGTTCTCATGTCCCTAAACCCTGTTTAGCTAAATTCTTTGATTGATTAGCTAGGAAACATGATGATTTAGATGGGTAGTCACTCAAGCCTTTCTTCTAGCTTGGCTTTTGATGTTTACACGATGGGCAGTGAACAAAAATTTAATTTTTTCCAAATGGAAGATGTCAATGGGAGCTTGGAGCTTGAATCTTCATTCATAAATGTCATCCATGCTTGATTCACATGGTAAGTTGTTTCTCCCCATTTGAAATTGTGTTTTTATGCTAGTTAGGGTCTTGTAAGTTTCATAAATAATGAGATTTTGGAGGTTTTATATTGAATTGACGTGATGATAATGGGAAAATAATTTAATTATGCTTAATGATATGTTAGAACTGATTTGGGCATAAAAATTGATGATTTTGCCAATCTAGAGGTTTTGTGAATAGTGACTTTTAGGGAAAAATGATGAATTTGGTATGGGAAATCATGTGGGAAATGATTTCATTAGTTGATTATATGATTTAGCATGAGAAATTGAGATGTATATGAATTAGGAATTCCTATGCATTATGAAATTTGGGCGTTTCATAACTTTTTGTTGAATTAAACATGGGGTAAATGATTAATGGCATGGTTAATATGTTTTACAACATATATGCATTGATTTGGACTGGTGGAATTGAATTCTAGCTTATGCCTTAAGTAGGGATTAAGGAGGATTTGTGTATATGGGTCATGTAAGCTACAAATTGATTGAGAGTATTACCCTATACAGGATGATCTGAGAAGGATAAAAAGCTTTAGACTGGAGGAATGGTTTGGAGCTAAGAGCCCTAGGTAAGTAGGTAATTGTTTTCATTGGATGGGTAGGGATAATATTTATCTCCTTTGTTTCAAATCTGGGCATGATGTTTTGATTGGGGATAGTGGATATCCGATGTTTACATAAGATTGATGTTGTTTGGTTGTTAGGGATAATGGGTATCCCTTGGTTTTGTGAAAATTGATGTTTTGTTTATCTTGGATGTTTAATGTGAGGGATAGAGAATATCCCTTTGTTGTATATTTAATTTGAAGATTGGTTCAATATGAGCTTGATTGATTTGATGGAAATAACATAAGATTCTTTATTTGGTATTAATTGATGAACATACATCCATATATGATTATTTATAATGATGGATATTGATTATTTGATAAGAAATGTGCTAATTATGGATTAATTATTATTTAATACATTTGTCTACTTACTAAGTTGCTCATACTCACATCTTCTTATTTTATATTTTTAGTTGATAGGTCGAGCAATGGAGCCAAGGAAGATAGTAATTATATTGACCTAATAGAATTAGGATTGGAATCCCATTGCATGTGTATAATTATAATTAATGATTTAAATTATTGTATAATGATAAATGAAGTATATAAATGATGTGTATGGAATTTTAGCGGAATGTCATGTTAGTATTTTAGATGAATTGCATGTTAAATTAGTAGGTTTATTGCCATCATGATTTAACCCAGATCTTGGGCTGTGGGAATGTGGGTATGTGTGTTTTAGAGTTTATGTTATTAATTTGTTTTATTAGATCAATATTGCATAGGTTAGACCCTATTATTTCAGGGGATACTTTGTCCATTTTTTTGTAGGTACTAGTCAAGTTTCAAAATGGGACTCGAGCACCCCACCCTAAAAGTGGTTAAATTTTAGTGAAATATAGTGCAAAATGGTAAGTCATGCCTTAGAAGGCAGGACATGACAAAATAGTATTAGAGCCAAATAACTTATTTATGTGATAAATTTAAGTTGAGAAAGGAGCCCAAAACCATGATGGCATTGGATTTTGGAAGAAATAGATAATGACATGCCAGTAAGAGTATATGAACTTTTGAGAAATATGGAAGAATATAAAAATGAAAAAGAAATGTTATTTGTATGTTAAAGGCATGAGTTAGGGAATTGAAGCACTAATGAGTTGATAGAAATGGTGCAGTGATGGGCTAAATATGAGTTGATTCAATGTTTGATTAAGATGAGATGACAAATATTTGTGATGGCCAGGGTAGCGCAGTGAAGCATGGTGGCGTTGATATGCATCGTGTTTGAATAATTAGTTTGTTATTGTTTTACAAGGCATGTAGATTTGAAATGATGAAAATGTGAAAGTCTCATGCATAAGTATCCGTAATTGAATTTGGTTTGGTTATTTAATTGAATTGTGATGGGATCATTGGATTCCTTTGATCAAAATGGCTGTGTGCCTTTTATTGGTTATTAAATTGTTTTGATTGAATGTATATAAGGAATTTTGCGTATGGCTTCATGTATTTTATGGTTATAATTGGTCATTGTAAATGATGATATGTCAATGAATGTTTTATTGAATAACTTTGCTTGTGAATAAGTGGATTGAATGAATTATTGGATAGGGGTAGAAACTATCCCCTTTGTTTGATTATATGTGGGCTATTGTAAGTGATGGGTTGATGTTATCAGTTAGAGGAATAAAAGTTTGTATTTTAAGTATTCATTTAGAAAGTTGTTCATTGAGTAATTTATGGAATTGCAGTGTTATTGGGATAAGGTATAGTACAATGAAATGACGTGAATTGTGATTAATGAATTAGTATATTTTTAGGATTATTTGATTGAGAATTGGGATGCATGCTTGAATGGGAATACATGTTGAGATTTGGGCATTAGTTAGAATACAATTGGTATATAATTGAGTTTGGATGCTTGTTTCGAAATTGGTTGACATTTAATGTTGATATGGGCTATAAATAAATGATTGGACAATTTGAAGAAACATTGTGTATATGAGATGTAAAATTATATGATATGCCTTAAAAGGCATTTGGGTTAGGGTGGTGGTAGAATGACTAGAGTTTGGATAGTGTCAGGATGACACAAAGATATGGATAGGTTGGTTCAAAATTGGTTATTTGATTAGCTATTGGATTGAGTTGGCCATTAGTTATTTGATTGAGGTTTGGATATTTGTCTATTTGGAATTAGTTATTTGATTGAGGCTTGGATGCATGACTGAGGTTTATACTTGGGTTCGGATGCCTCTTGGATTGGATAGATATGTACTTGAGATTAGAATGCCTAGTAGAATTTGATTGTTATGTCTTTGAGGTTTGGATACTTGCCAGGTTGGCTACTTTGGATGTTTGGGATCTCATCCATAATAGGGCTTTGTTTGATTATGCCACCAATGATGGCAAAGAGGCCTAATCAACCTATTGTATGTGGACTCCTTTGCTTATTTCATGAGTGTGGATGGAGAAATTGTAGCTCCTTGGTTCAAATGAAGGCGAGATACCATGTGGTCATAGATCTCGCAACATTTTTAGCCGGATTACAGGAATAGACCAGAATACACTAAGATGTATGGGAGTTGAGTCCATTTGATTATGGTTATCACTTGATTGTGGTTTAGACCACTCTGTTTGATTATGGTTGCCACCTGATTGTGGTTTAGACTACTTTGTTTATGGTAGAGTCCACTTGGTTCATAGCCTCCTGAGCATGGTATTGGTAGATAGTAGGTGAATGAAGATATTGATACATTCGTTTGTATTGGCCACATGACAGTAGTTCCATTTGTATGTAATTGTGTTGGACATTGAATACCATTTGAGGATATTATTGATTATTGTAAACGATACTACATTTGATATTGTTAAATGAATTAGTAATCTCATTATGATTAAGAATGCTATATTGGAGCATTCATGTACATTGATTAACAAAGGATTGAATATAGTTGAACTGGATTGTTATAGTTAGATAATGGTAATATGGAAATTGATATAAATTTCTCTTGTATTGGTTGATTTGGAAATCATGGAACTATTGGAGTAAAGTTGACTTGAGAATGTGAATTTGCAATTGTACTGAAAATGAAATTGTAGATAGATGTATTGTATATGGTGTGGATGATAGATTATTTTGATTGGTGTATTTATCTATTTGGACCTTGACTATAGGAATTAATTGTAGTATAAAAAGTTTGAGTATAATTTTGAGTTAAAATTGAAATTATATATGAACTTAAGTTGAATAGAAATATTTTCATAAACATGAAATTGTGTATGATTGTGTCTGATATAAAATTGAAGTCTGATTTTCATTCTTTAGTAAATGATTGGATAATAATAAGATATTTTGGTCTTTAGTAAATATTATTGAAGCTTGATTGATGATAATTAACATGTTTTGAAAAATGAATGATGTATTATTAGGTAGAATTAAAAGGTGACAGTGGTACAAGTTACGACATCACATTTAAAGTTTCGAGGACAAAACTTTTTATAAGGAGGGGAGTCTGTAACACCTGTGGTGTTGAACTTTGGGGGAAATTTTTTGCATTTCAGTAAAGTGAGGAATTGAGGTGATACATAGTGTTTATTAAGAAATTACTATGGAAGATTGAATGAAGTGGCATGAACCAAGTAATGATTTTGAGTAAAGTCATGTTTATGACTTTAATGACCAATGTAGCATCATTATTATGTATAATGTGATGTGTATGAGATATTGAATCAAAATTTTGAGATAATTTTAGAATTTTGAACTATTAAGTTAAAGGTTATGTGGAAAAAACTCAATAGGTGAATTTGAGCAAAAGTATGTATTTGAGCTTTACAAATGACCTAAACATGTCATCATAGATACTGTAATGTGTATGAAATATTAGTTTGAGTCTTGGATGCATTTTAGAATGAAAATGGCAAATAGGGTAACTTATAACAGAAAATTTGATTAAAAAGAACTGAATAGGTAATTCTTAGCAACTAACCTCAAATGAGTTGGAAAATAACATGAACATATTTTGTTTCATGTATATGATGTGCGAGAAGTGATTGTTAAAATGGGATCAAAGTACAAATTTTGAATTTGAACAGTTCCTTATAATGAATGGGTTATTGCTTGAGTTTGAGGGTTAGAATTAATTTATTAAATGAGTCTTTGAGGATTATTATGCATGAAATTAATGGAAAATTTAATGATTGAATTTCTAAGAATGAAAGATGAGAGAAAAAGTAGAAATTTTGGAAGAAAACTAAAGGAGCACAAGTGTAAATTATGAAAATGTTGAATCTAAAAAAGGGTTCATTGTAATAGATATTTAACATGTATAACGGACTAATTTAAAATAGTTTTCAATATATAATTTGTATAAAATGAAATTATCTATCCAATGGAGAAAATTCACTCAATTCCGATGTGATATGAGGAAGTTATGAATAATACACCAAAACTTATCCAAATGACTAAAAAATAATGAGATAAATGAGATGGGTCAACTTTATTAAAATTTTTGACATTTTTGGGAGTTTATTCGTGAAATGTTATTGCATTAAATTGTATCGATTGAAGTTGGCTGCTTAATGCCTTAAAAATCAAGTCATTTGGACAATGTATGCAAACGTTATGCTCAAATTACTAACACTGTATTTTGGTAAAACTTTCTTGCCGTGACAAGGCTTTGCTCTACCATGGCATGACTCCAGAAAAACAATTTTAAGGCATATAGCAAGACCTTGTCATGGCAAGGCAATTTTGTTATGGTAAGGCCTCAAAAAATGCACATTTTGCTTGTCTAACAAGTCCTTGTTGCGGCAAGGCTTTCACTTATCGTGGCAAGGATTCTGTGGTGCATCGGAGCACCAAAAATTTGATCTTTTTAAGCCCTAAATACATTTTATTTTCATTTCACCATTACATTTCTTTCCCTAATACTGTTCTTATGTCCCTAAACCCCATTTAGCTAAATCATATGCTTGATTAGCTAGGAAACATGATGATTTAGATGGGTAGTCACTCAAGCCTTTCTTCTAGCCTTGGTTTCAATGTTTACACAATGGGTAGTGAACAAAATCCAATTTTCTCCAAATGGAAGATGTCAATGTGAGCTTGGAGCTTGAATCTTCATTTATAAATGTCAACCATGCTTGATTTACATGGTAAGTTGTTTCTCCTCATCCGAAATTGTGTTTTTATGCTAGTTAGGGTTTTGTAAGTTTCACAAATAATGAGATTTTAGGGGTTTTATATATAATTGATGTGATGATGATGGGGAAATAATTTAACTATGCTTAATGATATGTTAGAACTGATTTAGGCATAAAAATTGATGATTTTGCCAAACTAGAGGTTCTATGAATAGTGAATTTTGGGGGAAAATGATGAATTTGGTATGGAAAATCATGTGGAAAATGATTTCATGGGTTGATTATATGATTTAGCATGAGAAATTGAGATGTATATGAATTAGGGTTTCTTGTGCATACTGAAATTTGGGCATTTCATGACTTTTTGTTGAATTAAACATGGGTTAAATGATTAATATGTTTTAGAACATATATGGATTGATTTGGACCAATGGAATTGAATTTTAGGTTATGCCCTAAGTAGGGATTAAAATGGATTTGTGTATATGGGTCATATAAGCCACAAATCGATTGGGATTATTGCAATATACAGGATGATCTGAGAAGGATGAAAAGGTTTAGAGTTGGAGGAATGGTTTGAAGCTAAGAGCCCAAGGTAAGTAGGCATTTGTTTTCATTGGATGGCTAGGTATAATATTTATTCCCTTCATTTGAAATCTAGGCATGTATGTTTTGATTGGGGATAGTGGATATCCCCCATGTTTACTTAAGATTGATGTTATTTGATTGATGTTGTTTAGTTGTTAGGTATAATGGGTATCCCTCAGTTTTGTAAAAATTGATGTTTTGTTTAGCTTGGATGTCTAATGTGAGGGATAGAGAATATCCTTTTGTTATAACTTAATTTGAAGATTGGTTCAATATGAGCTTGATTGATCAGATGCAAATAACATGGGATTCTTTATTTGGTATTAATAGATGAACATACATCCATTTATGATTATTTATAATGATGGATATTGATTATTTGATAGGAAATGTGCTAATTATGGATTAATTATTGTTTAATGCATTTGTCTACTTACTGAGTTGCTCGGATTCATGCTTTCTTATTTTATAGTTTTAGTTGACAGGTCAGGCAATGGAGGCAAGGAAGATAGTAATTATGTTGACCTAATAGAGTTGGGATTGGAATTCCATTTTTTGTGTATAATTATAATTAATAATTTTAATTATTGTATAATGATAAATGAAGTATGTAAATGATGTGTATAGAATTATAGCAGCATGTTAGATTAGTATTGTAGATGAATTGCATGTTAAATTAGTAGGTTTATTGCCATCATAATTTATCCTAGATCTTAGGCTATGGGAATGTGGGTATGTATGTTTTAGAGTTTATTTTATTAGTTTGTTTTATTTGATCAATTTGCACAACTTAGACCCTAATATTTCAGGGGATACTCTGTCCATTTTTTTATAGATCCTAGTCAAGTTTTCAAATCGGACTCGAGCATCTCACCCTAAAAAAGGGTAAAATTTAGTGAAATACAGTGGAAAATGGTAAGTCGCGGCTTGGAAGGCAGGGTGTGACAGCAGTTTCCCTAGTAAGTGCTTGACCTTCAAAGGCAAAGTTTGGCATTACTTTATTTTAGCACAGTTAATGCTAACTTATCATGTTTCAGCTATTTCCAGAGATTGGGCTATGTTAAATTATGCTATTTAGAAAGGGGATGTCAATTAACGTTGGGAAAATAATTGAAGCTTCTATCCTCAGTATGTCCTAATTGTTAATAGCAAAAAGCGGCTTTGGTCATCCAACCTTGATGTATGATTTATGTCTACGAGTAGGAGTGTCATCCAGTTCATCTAAAGAAATTGTGCATCCCAAGCCTACCATTACAAATGAAATGATCAACAAGATTCTCCATCATCGAGGCCCTACTGATGAAGAGGCCCCTCCTCAAGGTCATGGTGTTCCAAGTCCTAGCATAACTACTGCTATAGCGAGTTCATCTCATCCAGGCACTAGACCTCTAGCCACTACTGCCACGGAACTATTGGACTTGCAAACTGAAGTGCAAGAAATCAATGGGTAAATTTCTCAATATTTTGCCCAACAAGCACAGTTTGCTGATTACTTGATGCAGTGCCATGTTACTTTGGTTGCAGCACTCCCCACTCTAGTCTAGCTTCCCCAACTGCCCATATTTCCACCTGTGGCTACCTATGGAGTTGACCACGCCCAAGCAGCCAACCCTGATGACGAAGAGGATACTGAAGATGACAGTGCTAACATAAATGCCGATGGAGATATAGATGAGGAAGACACTGATGATGATGGTGATGATGAAGAATTTGATGACGATGATTGAATCAGCGTCATGATCTCGCCTTGGATCAACCTCACAATCCTGCCTAGGAGTTGTTGCCTCACTATCCTCCCTAGTACTCGTTGCATGATCTCACCTTGGATCTACCTCATGATCCAACATAAGACTGTCTCGCTTCACTCACATCATGCAAATGAATTGCATCACTCATCCGCCAAGCGATCCACAACACAGGGATGTAAAAAACCCTCCACCACCCAAAGTCATCAATGTCTGCATTGATTGCAAGTACCATGAACCTTGTCCTTTAACATAGCCACAAGGAACTAGCTTTCCTCAGTTAACCTCCTCTCTAGGAGTAACTTGTATCTTCGCTTTGGCTCATACCACCTCACCAAGCTTGCTCCAAAGCTTGCTTCATTGCCAACTATGCTCCACTATAGGAACCCAAGGAACAACTTTCCTTGCTTAGCAACACTCATCCACCAACATCAGTAGACTACAACATGAACCAGTCGCTACAATGATCAACACTCTTGACCTTTTCTGACCAACTCCTTGGTCACACTTAGCCCACTGGATAAGTCCGATGATACACCACTAACTCTCTTAATTAGTCCAACTTGGAGAACCCACCAAGTTCCACATCACACCATGCCCATCATAGCGTTGCATGCCCTCACCACTGCACCAACCTGATTTTGACCTAGGATTCAGGTTATGCTTGAACTCACCATAGAATTCTCATAACTTTTGTTTGCGTAGCATCAAGGCACCTCCCAAAACCTCCTCCAATGCCTCCACAAACATTTCATCAGACAACTTGAACTCTGGTCAACCTTGCACTAGTTTAATCTCTACTATCTCTACCTTGCCAATTTCACTTTGACAAGCCAAGGACCAACTCTGCTCTGGATCCTTCTTTAAGCTCAACAAAACCGCAAATCATGCTTGATATACTCAATCCATGCACAGCTCACCATGCCTCCATAATTTGAGCTCCAACTCAATTGCCTTCGCAACACGGAATCTGTCAAATACACTTTGACAATTAAAGAACCCCCATCCCATAGCTATGTTATGCACAAGAAACATCCCCTCCTTGGCAAAACTACATGGTACTCTCATTACATATAGGATATAGGCCCTCAACCCCTCAAGCAACGACTTGAGTATTACAATGTGTTCCCTATGTTTGTTGCCCCATACAACCAAACAAAAACCCATGTATATAATGAAGCATACACTTGTATAAGAAAAAACACAAAGTAAAATGCATACACAAATTAGAGGCTATACATACCATATAGCCTTTAAGGTTCCCTCTGAAACTAAACTGGGATCCTTCTGAGTGTCTTGAAACCTTGGATGATACCCACATCTGATTTATCTTTGAGCTCCTTTTAGTGTTCTATTAACTCAAATGGTGATAGCACTTTGTGATAGAGAGATTGAGTTATAAAATCTAACTCAACTGCTTGGTCGATGTGTTCTCCTGAAGGAAACATTTTGGACACTCATGGTGAAGATTCAACATCCTTCAACACATCCTGCTTGACCATTTTCAAAGCACCCACACACACCATCTTACTCTCATCTCTTAGAGCACCCTCCCCAAGGGTCATCTCCTAATTAAGGTTAGCCATGAAGGACTCATCTCCTTCCTCCTAGCTATTCACTAGCATTAGTGTAGAGACCCTCTCAACACTATTGCTCTTAACTAGGGCAGTAAATCCATGAAAAAAGCATGGGCATGGGTTACAAGTTATGAGCATACCTCCGAGATGTGGAGCCACTATAACTTGAGCCTTCAACATCCAGTCGAGTCCCAAAATCATATCACATTGAACAAAGGAAAATGACATTGGGTTCACCTTTCCCTTCCATTTGCCCAAAACTAAGTCCACATTTTTAGCCACACCAACCACTGGTTGTGCCTCAAAGTTCACAGATTTAACCCTACTATTATCCTTCCCTAAGGATAGACCACAATGTGTAACACAATCAACTAAAATAAAGCTATTGGTCACACATTTTTAGCCACACTAACCACGGGTTGTACCTTAGAGTTCACAGATTTAACTCTACTGTCATCCTTCTCTAAGGATAGACCACAATGTGCAACACAATCAACAATTGCGCATACTTTGTGTCCGTTGACACATTCACTTGAGTCATCACGTTCACCAAACATAATGCATCCATCTGGGATACCTCCTCATCCTCCTCGGTAATAATCAAAACCAGTGGTTTCTTTGAAGGACAATCCCTGGCCTTATGAGTACCATTACAAATGAAATAACCAAAGTTAAGATCTTTGTATTTACTTGGTTGTATCTACTTTCCCTAGTGGTCCTGCTTTGCCTTTCCATTATCTTTCAAAGTAGCTTGCTTCTTATTACAGCAACTTGACCCAATATTGTAATCCACAATATTGTCTGTTGCCACTATTGTAGATGTGAGGTCTTTCACCCCTTGCCGAGTTCTATTTCTGCCTATGACTATAAACCAAATATAAAATTGAAGAGCTTGTCATCCTCAGACATGTTCTTCATGTTCAGCATCAATGACTACAATGCCTTCACATACTCACGCACTAAACCTGCTTGAGTTTCCATTATGATTACTGAGCTAACCATGCCATGTTGTAAGGAAGGGACTACTCTCTCAGATCCTCCTTCATATGTGCCCACGTCATGACCTTTAGTTGAGTTGCATCTTCAACTTGGTTTCTCCACCAAAGTTTTGCATCCACACATAAAAACATGCAAACTATTGTTACTTGTTTAACATTTTGTATGTGAGCAGCCTGAAATATTGCTCCATATACCAAAGGAAGTTTTCCAAATCCTTAGCACTTCTAGACCCACCAAAAGAACTAGGATGAGGTTTTCTTTTGTGTGCTTTCTCACCGCTTCTTAAGACACTTATGGCCATCTTGAGAATTGCTACCTCTGTAGACAAATCCTCCATTAACTTATGAAGTTCAATCATCTTGGTCTCCCTAGACTTCTCAACTAAGTCTAGCTTTGCGCCCAGAGCCCCCAACTCTACCTCATGATTCATTGAAGCCTTGGACGTTGATGCTTCTACAGTTGTAAGCAATGTAGCAACTTGCTCTTCAAGTTGTGCTACCCTTTCTTTCAATTATTCCATTGCACTACCTCTTGCCATTGTTATCTGAAGTTCCCAACTAGCAGAAAACAAAGTGTACTAAAGCCAAAAAATAAGCAAAGAGTTCCCACAAACCTTGCTCAAAACCTATCTCTGATAGCAAATATCATAGGGTACGGACTTCCTATAGTATCAAACCATGTGTTGGCCTAAGGATCTAACACCTTAGCAGCATAATTTAGCACATTAAGCATAGCAAATGCAAGAACCAATCTGAAAGAAACAAAGAGTGAACTAGAAGCAAAGTAACGCAAGCAAATTACAGGAATCTAACTTCCCAACCTTATCATTAAGAAAAAAATGCCACAACATACACCATATAAGACTTGCCCAAAATCCTTCACCATGAGACTTGTCCTTGCAACTTAGGTTCTAGTTCCTTACAAGTGAGACCCCATGGGTTTATATAGTGCACAAAGCCTAACCAACTAGATTCATGTTAGCTCACCCTCAAGTCACATGTCCCTAATTCCCTCATGTAGAGACATATATCCCACACATGTCCCACATCTAAGATGCCATGTGTCCCCTTTGGGACACATGTGCCCCTCTCCCTCTCTTCATGGGAGAGGTGGACTAAGTCCTCCCCTTCTCAAGGGAGTGCTCCAACCATCAAGGGCTTGGTCTAAGCCCTTGCCACATATGCACCACATGTGCTGTAGAGGTCCACGTCACTGCCACATTGTTGCCATATCATCACATGCCCAATTGGAAACCTTGGAAAGCCGTACACTCAAGCTGTCCCATCTGATCAACATCCTCCTAGTCCATTGCTCGTATCAAGCTCATTTGGTACCATCCTTGCTACATCCATCTAGTAAGAATCTCAATGCATCAATGCCTCAATTGATCTGCAACGTGCACTCTCGATGCATCCCGCATGCTCTATGTGATCCACATCCATGATCTAGCACTTAGAACTGTCTCACATTCCCGCCTTGGATCAGCATTGTACTATTCAATTTTGTTCAAATCAAAGCCCTCCTACTGCTCCTGTTATTGGTAGAGGGATATTTCAAAAAAGATGCCAGGCACACTCTTTTTGAAACGTTACCAATCTCTCTTAGCTCGCAATACACTGAATTCAGAATCCTTAATAGGTGACGATGACCATTTTGGTAGCCATTCCATTAGAGGTAGGACATATTTAGAAAGGCCTAGAATGAGAAGAAGTCTAAGATTAGCTCCTAGAATCGCATCAGTTCAAGAAGGCATACGTTGATGGCTATGGCTTACTGAGTGAACAAGAAGCAATTGTATGAAAGAAGGTTTGATGACGTGGTGAAAATTCCGTAAAGGCAAAAGAGAGATCATAAAGTGGTAGAGTTTTAGGGTAGAGAACGAATGGAATGTTCCTTCTCGCTAACCCCACCCCAGGTGCCAAATTTATAGGTGTGGTAGCTGGCCTGGGGCATCGGCCTAAGGATCCAACACCTTAGCAACCTAATTCAGCACATTAAGCATAGCAAATGTAAGAACCAATCTAAAAGAAATAAAAAGTGAACTGAAAATAAAGCAACACAAGCAACTTATAGAAATCCAACTTCCCAACCTTATCATTAAGGAAAGAACGCCATAACGTACATTGTATAAGACTTGCCCAAGATCCTTCACCATATGACTTGTCCCTACAAGTCATGTTCTAGACCATTACAAGTGGGAGGCCCCATTGGTTTATATAGTGTACAAAGCGTAATGAACTAGACACATGTTCGCTTACCTTCAAGCCACATGTCCCTAATTCCCCCATGTAGAAACACATGTCCCACACATGTCCCACATCTAAAGGTGCCATGTGTCCCCTCTAGGACACATGTCCCACTCTTCCTCTCTCATGGGAGAGGTGGACTAAGTCCTCCCCTTCTCAAGGGAGAGCTTCAACCACCAAGGACTTGGTCTAAGCCCTTACCACATGTGCTCCATGTGTGTGCCACACGTACTGTACATGTCCACATCATTGCCAAATCATCACATGCCCAATTGGAAACCTTGGAAAGCTATCCACTCGAGCTATCCCATCTGATCAGCATCCTCCTAGTCCGCTGCTCATACCAAGCTCATTTGGTACCATCTTTACTGCGTTTGTCCAACAAGAACATTAATGCATCAATGCCTTGATCCATCTTGATCCACAGCGTGCACTACCAATGCATCCCGCATGGTCCATGTAATCCACATCCACGATCCCGCACTTGGAACCATCTCACGATCCCACCATGGATCAGCATCATGATCCCGCCTTGGATCAACCTCACAATACTGCATAGGAGTTGTCGCCTCACAATCCCACCTAGGGATCATCATACGATCTCGCCTTGGATCCGCCCCGTGATCTAACATAAGACTGTCTCACTTCACTTGCATCATGCAAATAAATCACATCATTCATCTGCCAAGCAATCAGCAACATGGGGGTTCAACATGTTGACATGAATGCATGGTTTCAATGACTAAAAAACCTTGATTAAAGATCATATACTAATGGTTATTATCAAGTTTTTAGCATGCAAAATTGGGGGTGCTGTCGTGGGCACCCAAATTTAGAACCTTGCTCCAATCTAATTTTCTGTAGTAGTGTTAGTAAGGGTCGATCCCACGAGGAGTAATTAGTATGTTTTTGTGCAATGTGTTTAGTAAAGAAGGGGGTTTTGAATAG
>JAYJMB010081084.1:1505-21903 GCA_036873735.1 Pouteria campechiana
TACCACACTCATCCCTGTGATATGATTATATGAGTAAATGTTCTCAATGTGATCTAAGACATGTCTTCTAACTTGCATAAGGGGGATATGGTTCTATAGATTATGTGCATTTGTAGGTGGTAACTATAGCAAAATTCCAAGGTGGTAGCGCATTTAATGTCATTCAAGATTCAGTTACCATTGGTGACACACTCAGGGCATTATCTAAAGAAAGCTTCTCACAACACAGCTTCGGCAATATATATATATATATGATACATGCTGCAAAGAAGTAAAAACTACTTTTGATTTATAAAACTACCAATCTCTTTAAATGTATATGAGCGGCACATTTTCCATGTGGGCCCACCTTGATGGACGTTTAGAAAGCTTTTCACGTGTGCCGCGTTGGCATGTCAGATGGGCATGTCATGGATTGGCACCTCCCATGCGTAAATCATGTTTCTAATTCATGTTTCTAATGCCACCAGCAGGATGATGCTACACACGTCACCCAACCGCCGGTCAAACGCGACGGATCCCGTTGCCTAAAGCAGCTTTCCCTCCTGCCTTTGAGACGACTGCTTTCCCCTCCCACATGATTCAATCCCACGTGGGATCTCATTCCACGTGCAAAAAAAAGACACGTCCTAGGGTTAGCGTATCGCATAATTAAAAAGGTTGCATGGATGGGCTATTCACTTGGGCTGCGAAATATTCCCTTCCATGACGTAGCAAAAATGCCTGAGGCGAAGGTTCGTAGGCCACGTTTTGGGCCCACTGTCTCCCAAGCATCCCCATCGTCCACGTAATTGGGGCTCAGCATCATGCTCGGATTCACCCAAAAAAATTATCTCAGCAGCTGAATATTTGGCCTTTCATTTGCTGGTTGTGTAATGATTTATTTTTGGGGGCCTTTCATTTGAAGGTTTAAAATCTTTTGCGCCTGGGGAAATTTCTACGTGGACCGTTAAATTGGGGTCCAGTATTTTAATGGTTTGATCAATTTGCGCGGAAATATAGAGGGGCTGTAGGACCGTAGAAACCTTTGCCGCGGAGGGAGCATTTTCTAATTCGCTTTCTTTCGGATCCGATTTTGCTTCTTACCTTCTTTTTAGGCCCCGAGAATCGACCATCTTTCTTTCATTCCTTTTCCTTTCCCATGCTTTTTGCGCTTTCTTACCCCTCCTGAATTCTTCCTTTTTCAAGGGTTAGGGTATGTATGATTAACAGAGACAAAACCGGCATTGCTAGACGCCCCCCGAAAAACGTTTGTCAAGCTTTTTCGGCTACTTTTCCTTTTTAAGAGAAGGGAAGATCAAAACCAAAGTTGGCAGAGCAACAAGACGCATACATATTCAAGCGGCTGCTATCCATGTGGCAAAATCTAATTACCCAATCCAATCGGTATGAATGTCTGGTCTCTGTGGGGGGGATACCATAGGTCAAAATAATTCAAGAAATAATATTTTATAGATTGCAAGATTGATGGAGGAGAAATCCATTGGTGGAGAAGAAAGCATTCAGCTGTCCAACTTTAACCAAGAAATGCCATTAGCTGAGACATGCCACCTTTCTAAAGTATAAATTTTGTACAGAATGGCACGAGGTTTGAACCACTCAGATTTGCAGTATAAACATGCCATGTGGGCCATGGCAACCAGCTGCCATTGTATGAAATGAAAGGTCGTGCTCTGCCAGGGAATCCAAATAGCTCCCATCTTCATCTTTTTTATTTCTGGGACGATGGGATGATGGACAGAAATGCAAGCAACGAGAAAAGAGAGAGGTCTTTGGCAAAGGCGTTTATCTAACAGTCAAAGAGCTGTGCAAGCTTGGAATAAGAGAAAGGAAGGGGATCCGAAGGGCTCCATTTCGGGTTTCATCAGTTGGACTTAAAAGTTGGAAAACGAGGAGGTTTTACGTGTGGAGAAAGGATAGAAACGTCCCGGTGAAAAAAAAAAAAACCCGCATTACTCAGTCACCAATCAGAATCTTCATGTCTTTGCTTGCTATTTAAGAAATCCCTTTTTGTCTACATTTCCTTGTCTTGAACGCGTCCCACGTCTCCTTCTTTCGTTGTGTCTGTAACTTCGTCTAATGAGCGTCTACACTACTTCACCTACCAGCTTTTTTCTCTTGCCAAAAGGCTAATAGCTATAATCATTTCGTAAGCTCACCTCTCTCCTTCATAAGTGATTGGGATTTCAATGGACCAACTAACCGGAATTTAAACATGAAACGTCTCTTCAAGGTGTGGTTTTGCCAGACCCACTATATGTATGTGACATCATCGCACATTATATCTCATCCATTCACTAAGTGGGCCAAAACTTGCAAAAGCGAATGTTCTGATAATTATGCGATGGCCAAAATATTCTAATCCTTTCAGCTATTTCTAACAGCCAGTCGATTTTCGCGCTTCAAAATGTTGGAGGTCCAACCCTTTTGTGGTTGGCTTGGATATTGCACCTGCCTGCCATGCGGGCACTATGTATGGCAGCTAATTATTATCCCTTTGCAGACTATTGTGAACTGTCCGATATCAATTAAATTATCATCGCGTCGCTTGCAGAGAAACAACGAGTCTCTCCTTCCTATAATTGGATTTCAAGATGAGAGAAAATGCATGATGGACCTTCTTGCTTGTGGACTACTTGTCATTCACGCTGGATATCTGGACCATGCACAAGGCCTAGGTTACTCTTCTTCTTTTAATGTGAGAAAAATAACGGCAATTAAATGATTCTTTGGTGATTGGATCCCTCTTACACAACAATAGGTGCCACTTAATTACTTTGTTTTTATCTTAATCAGGAAAAAGTGAAGATTGAAGAGCAGACTGGAGCTAACCAGCGAAACAGATAGATTAAGTGCATGCCAAATGCAGCAGGGGTGCATGGGAAGGTTCGGTGGACGTAGCACGCCGGATAATCTCCTTCCAGAGTATTACCATGCACGCACTCACATAGAGACTTGCATCAGGGAAGACAATTATCTGTCTCAGACGCTTTAAAAGTTAGAAAATTGGCAATGTGGAATTTATATCCACTTCCATCGCAGTGGGTATAAATTAGCACCCTCTTCCTTCTACTCTGGGAAATGCAAAGTACTGGTGCTATTTAAGTGCAGTAAAGAAAGGATATCACTATGTTGGTGTGATAAATAGCTCCTCTCTCTTCGCTACTTTCGCCATCATTATGACATTTTGTTGTCATTGTTCCCTCCTGTTATTGCTTGAAAGGTAATTGCATCAAAACTTTCAATGCTGTGTTGGTATATCATAAATGTTTCTATATAATGATCTGTTGGTATATCATAAATGTTGCCATATAAATGTATTAAAAAGAAAGAGATTACAGGTAGTAGCTAATAGATTGAGGAAATAATTAATATAAAACTAGGTTCCACAATTCCATAAGGGCACTACCCTGACTTGCTGCCTCCATGAAATTATTAAAGTGTGAGGAATTAGTTATCAAACTCAAATATCATTTAATTCAAAAAATCCAAACAATATATATATATATATATATTCTTTTAAGTTATTTTCCATCCATGTCATAACTAACAATCCAGACCCTTGTTACTCCAGCATTTTCAATTTGGAAAGATCCTTTAAAAGATCTCAAGTGGTTATGTGGTCAAAAAATGTAGAGTTAGGAGCAATGCCGATGAAACTGAAATAAAGGCACAATGTTTTGGATGGCCTTGATTATCTACCAATCCCAGTAAACGACCGGTCTAAGATTGATTAACCACTGTGCGAAGGGCTCATCAATGTGCTATAATGCATGAGCCAAAGAATCAATTTCTGTTTTTTTTTTTTTTTTTTGGGATGAAAGTAGAAGATTCCAAGAAGTACCGGAAAGGTCTACGTATATCCGTAGCCGTACATCTCCAACCCAATTTTTCCAATTGGCTACCCTAGGCAAGGTCATTCACAAGAGCCTCCTTTTTTGATGAAAAGATCCAACACTGTTCGAAAATCTATCGTCACTGGCAGCGAAGGAAAAGGAAATCTCAGAGAAACACATTCAATGATTTTGGAAGACCCGTCCCAGCTTTCTTATCGATAGCAAGAAATTCCCGTCCCAGCTTTCTCATCGAAAGCAAGAAATTCAGCACATTCGCCTCCCCCCCCCCCCCCCACTCTCTCTCTCTCTCTCACCTACACTCTAATCAACTGTCATCATACGAAATGACCAAGATCATTAAATTACACCTAGAAAATATCTCACTCACATGGCAGAAGATTGATGTGAAGGAATTGAAAGTTGCTTCTCTGTTCAATCTACCAAAACCCACCAGCATTCATGCCTTGAGGACTACATAAAAGCTCACAACTAACAAGCCACACAAGCTGCTTCTATATACAGACTCTAAATACTCTAATATCAGATTCAGAACCATTAAGTTAAAAAACAAAAACAATCAAAAGATCGAAAAAAGAAAAAAGAAAAAACGAAAAGAAATAAAAAACTCAAATTCCTTGAATGGATTTTGAAGAAACTAGCAAGGAGAAGGGGGCATGAGGTTCAAACCCAAATCTTCTTTCCTCAACACGAAAACTCTTTTCGTGGCCTCTCCATTCCTCGACGGTGACGTTGGCTCCGGGTGCAATCTTTTCTTGGAATGCAAGGGCACTCCAAACAACTTGGGACGAGCTCCATTTTCGTTGTTGCTGTTGCTGTTATCACTGCTGTTGTTGGGGTTTTGGGGCTCTTCAACTACGGTCAGAGAGCTGCTCGAAGTAGTGCTGGTAGAGTTCAAAGAGCCTTTGACATGAGCTTGTCTAGGAAGAGTCTGATGAAATTCGATCACAGGCTTTTGCACTACCGAAGCAGCTGTAGATGCAGCAATGGCAGTATTACAAATCATCAGCGAAGCCGGATACGCACTGCTTGGCGCCACCGGCCTCACGTGATTCTGCACAAAGTAGATAATGTCGTTGTAGAGCTTTCTCATGTGGGCGAGCTCCGACAGCAGCATTGAGTTGCTGCGTCGGAGCCGCTCGTTGTCTTCGGACAAGGCGGCCACCGAAGTTGCGGCACCGGCCGATACCATCTTGGGAGACGACATCGGCGACGACGACGGCTCGTACCAGTTCATCTCCCCGTCCGAGTCCGACGGAGAAATGCTGGCACGGCGTGGGTACTGGAAGAAGACCGGCGCCGGAGGGGGCCCACCGATCGGTGGGGAATGTTGGTGGTGATGGTGAGCGATCGCCACCTGCGGTTGAGACGTCTTGCGGCGGTGAATCTCGCAGAGCAAATGCTTCTCTCCTTTCTTGAAGAACTCGTTGGCGAACTCCCAGCGATCCGGAACGATCTTCCTAAAACCCTAATCCAAAAGACACAGAAAGAAAGCAAAGATCTGTAAATGTGGGAAGAATCCATGGCAGAAGCTGGAATGAGATCGGCGCGGCGAAGAGACTTACATAGGTGTTGAGCTGGCGGACGAAGCTGGAGAAGTTGTTGTGCTTGAAGTAGTTGGGGAGGAGGTCTCGTGCGAACTCGGGCGGTCGCCAGACGACGAAGGTGGTGTCGTCCTCGCCCCAGGACACGATGTGGTCGGTGGTTGGATCGTCGACGAGCTGGTAGGTCTTGGTGAGGAAAGGCGCTGGAACGGATTTGTGAGAATCCAAAGATAGAAGGATTCCTTCGCAATTATCTAGCATGAGAGCCATGGAGAAAACAAAGCGGGAAATTTCTAGTTCTAGAAGGAGTTGGAAGATGATGATGATGATGAGAAGAGAGAAAACTGAGTGCAGGGGGTTGCGTGATGTATGTATATGATATGTATGTGGAAATGTGCGGGTGATGGGGGGAGTGTTTGTATGGTTTTGCGGTTGTTTTTTTCCTCGGTTTTCTAGTGCGGGAATATGTGTCTGCCTGTCTAGGACTGTGAAAGGAAGGGGAGTTTCAAGACAAACCCGTGACTCTGCTGACTCCAGACAACGCGCACACGCACTCAAAACACACGCTCTTTGCTCTCTTCAGCCTCCCTTCCTGTCGCTGACACACCCCCCACAAAAATCAAAAAATGGTAAGGGCTATAAATCGCATGTGCTATTCTTTTTCCATTTATTATTTTCGTTGCGTGCAGATGGAAAGCCTACCGGCGGACCGTCTAGCAATCCCCCTGTCACACGTGACACACTTGTGCGGCACCTGGTTAGTGCATTTTAATTAGACCATGTGGACGGTCCAGATCATGCAAGTGTCTTCTAACACTTGAAATTTTGGTTTCTTCCTCCCTTTTTTCATGGGTGTATATATACATAGATATCCTTGGGATGGCCGCATTTGGCCAGCTTTTATTCATTTAAACAGTTTGTTTTTGTTTTTGTTTTTGCTGTTCCCTTTCAAGCATCTTTAAAAAAAAATAGGGTAAGGTGCACGTGTGACTGAAGATGCATTAATGAGTCACGAGTGTAGCAAAAATACTACTTCGGCTGCTCAAAAATTTATTTGGGGAGACTACGATATTTTTGGTGGTGCTCCTTCAAATGGCCTTTTCCTGTTTGGCTTTTCAAATGGATCACTTCCATCCGCAAAGAGAAAACATGAGGGAACAAAAGGGAACCGCCGTTTCAAACATGATGAACGGTTTGGGTCTGAAGGCACGCGCCGGGCAGCAGATGTTAAGGAGATTAGGAATGGGCAGGCAAAGCCGCTGGAAAAGGACGGGTGGCCTTTGGCTGCCGCTGTAGCTCATCTCTCTCCTCACTAGGCTGGCTGCTCAGAATCCCATCATATTCTAGTAGCAGAAAAATGATCATCGAACTACGAGATGGGATCTAAAGCTGCGGTGACGACATTTCTTCTTCTCCTCCTCTTTTTCTACTTCCTCTGCTTCTAAATAATATTCCAAACTTCTACCTCTCTCCACTGTTCTCTCGCTCCTGCCTTTATTACTGACTCTTTTTCTTTTTCTTTTTTTCCTCTTTTTAGTCTTCTCTCTTTCCAACTAGGTTAGCCCTTCCTTGCTTCCTCTCCTTTTGGCCTAGCTTGGCATCTCCCTTGTTCGTTCTTATCTGGCTCAGGTGGTCGCATTGTTGGGACCAGAAAGTTTTTCATGAATAACCGTAAACCGCAACTTAATTTCTTCCAATTATCTAAAAATTATGGATGTCGTACATTATACCAAAATCATTAAAATTTCAATTCAGTTTGCAAGAATGGTGGATGGCTAACAAATGGCCTGGGACCCACAAAGGTATCACATGAATCCACCCCGTTCAAATCTCAGCCCTTGCGCTTAAAAAACTAAATAGGACATCCACAGAATTAATTAGTGGGCCATTGAAGTCGTATTTGATAAGAGATTAATAATTGTAAATAGAAATATAAGAATTTATGGCATGGCACTGAGAAATTACTATTCCAATGCTAACTTGGTTCATGTACAATTTTATTAATTTCAGTGCCGTTTTACCATTCACTTTTACCCCTTCCGTTGCACCATCAAACATAGCCCTCGTAGTAGCATTCTTGCGTTGTCGACTGTTGAACGCTAGCTAAATTTTCACCATGAATGGATCTTTTAGCTTGCAAATGATGTTTATGACATTTTCTAACGTATCCTTGTTAAGCTCTAGATACTGCCACGCATGTCCGCTTCAAGTTTGCACGGGCGCATTTGGATAAAGGTGAATATGTAACATATAAGAAGAAATAATATAAATAAAAATGATATCTAAAATAATGAATAAAGATAGAACAAATGCATGTCTCTTTAGTAGTAATAAAGTTAAGGGAAGTAGATAAATATCTCAGGTTTTAGAAACCCTCCACTTCTTCCCCTGTTCAAACAACTGCTTGGGAAGGTTTTCAAAACCTTTCCTTGTTACTTGATAACATATTTATTAACATATTTTAAAAAGATATTTATCTATCCTTCTCAATCTTATATCATTTTCGTAGTAAAATTTATTTTTTCTCCTATTAACTTTAGTTTATCAAAAAAATATGCATATCTATTTAATTTTTATTCATCAATTTTTTTAACGTCAAATTTACTCCTATTCACATTATTTCCTGCCATCTGTCAAATAAACATTACATTATTCCATCTTCAAATAGTCCCTTAAAGCTGTTAATCTTGGCATTACCAGCTCGATTGATGGAAATGTTAGCAAACTTTACCATCACCAGCCTCATGGCTTGGGTGCACGCGTTGATTCATACTCGGGCAACTGTTAACTCTTACCATTTCTTGTTTTGTGGGTGGGATGGCTCACATGTTGGAGCTACGTACCAATTTGGAATTACGTCTCCAGGTGAGAAATCAGTAACTTCTTTGACCACTCGACCGAAATCGAACACAGACAAAAAACAGGTCTCCCATAATCTACCATAATTTAGACCGCCCATTGTTTCCAATCCTGCTTGCTTGACCAAGAAACATTGACCAGCAAGAATTTCCAATTTCAAAATACATTCACTGACTCTATGTTGCACATACATGCTAAGAATTGCGTGTGAAGTTAATGCATCTAAATGTATTTCAGTAAGTCTAGTTGAGACGAATGATCCACACAACTGATAAAATAGGGGCCAATTTTCTAGATTAAACGGCAATACGAGAATGATCATAATAATCATCATCATCTTGTAACTCTCTACGATTTATTTCCACCAACACTTGAGTGAATATTATAATGTGGCTCCAAGTATACCTTCGATCTTATTTTGCATTTGAACATCCTAATCGCATCATAAATATCCTCTTTGCAAAATAAATTTACATAGTGAGGATTTGTTTAATTAATCTTTCAAGGAAGTGGATTTCTTGTTTTTCATTACAAATGGCTGAAACATATTAATTAAAAGCCCATAACTTCCAAGCTTAAGATTTCATGACGGAAGCAAAGTTTAAAAATCTAGTTGGATGGTGTTAGAAAAACATTTGTATTAGTTATATACCTTTTGAGACTAACGTGACATCTTAATTACTATAACAATCATATTTTTTATATAATTATAAATATTTTAATCATTTTTTATACTTTTAATTAAAAATCCTATATTCCTTACTCTACTTCTTTAACACAATTTTCAATCTAATGCACTTGCAATGCTAAGGCACCCCTTACACACCCCATCTAAATAGAGACTTAACCTTAAATTACCATAAGTTGGATTGTGCTTATCCAACTCGCAATTGACATTATGTATGAGTAGATGTTCATAATAAGTTACATTACAGACATTGTAGTGGAGCTCATTTTTGTGTCTAAGGATCTTCGCACATTAATGTATAACCCATATTTTTTGCCCTTGGTGGCTTGATGATTTGCAACTTTATTAAGTTTGCCTTCTAAATCGCTGTTCTCAATTTTCAAACTTAAAAACTTGTTATCATCTAGTGCTTATTACAGTAGTCAATCATCATTCTAAAAGCTCCTAAGTTCATGGAAGATTTTAAATTGAAGCTTTTAGATTTGAGTTTCCAACGTGAGAGTTCAAAATATCAAGTTAACGGTGCCTTTGAGTTTCCAACGCGAGAGTTGGACAGGAAAACTCATCCTGCAAATGTATTCATCACTGTCGTAATGTCCATATATTGTGACATATCTACCCCTATCTAGCTACGTGGACAAACGTAAAGTCTTGAGTAAATGACATTTTACACCTTCGTTTTTTCATACGAACCCAAAGATGCATCCCCGTAATGATTGAATGCACTCAAAAGATATAAAAGGTTGCACCGAAAAAGAAAAAGGAGAAAAGGGGTGCATTGTCAAACGCAGTGGGTGTAAACAGCGCCACCATTGAAAAAAAATGGCCCATCTGCATCAGTAAATCATATGGCGTGGGACATGGACGAGAAACAAAAGGTAGATTTACCATCGATGAGAATATGATGAGTAATTATTTCATAAAGATATCCAACAGATTATCTTGATAATTTCTATCATACCAGTAATAATTTGCAGTAGCACCCATCTTCCTGGAAATCATCATTATTTTCAATTCCACTGAATTTCAAATCTAGTACGTGTAACATAAATGTATATATTTCAATAACATGGCGTGTAACATAAGTGTATATATTTCAATAACATGGGCCCATTTACAGTGGAGAGAGAGGGGAGGGGGGCGAGACCATGTCAGCTTCAAGTCCCGATATTTAATACAGTAGAATGCTTCCCACGTCTGAGGGAAACACCTTCTAAATCTTCTCTTCTCCTTCTCTTGACCTGCCTTCCTTGAAACACCACTGCAAAATGCACACTACCCACTCGCCGACATGGTGACAGTGTCTTGGTGGGTTTGTGGACACCATCCCCGTGAACTTTGTTTTTTACATTAACTGCCACCTCCCGTCTTCATACACATCTATGCATGTAAAAGACATCTGCTGTTGCAGGATACATGCACATGTATGTGTACCCCTTATTTATTCCGAAAGGGTAATGCTGTAATGTTTTGCGCGTGGATTGATTGGATTGCAGCCGACTCCGCACGTGGTGAATGCTTTTTCTTAGATCCGACCGTGAGAGCTGTGAGGGTTGACATGAAAATGAGCTTATCCAAGAAAGAAGTTGGGGCCCGCCCTCGTCTCCTTTATTATCTTCGGCTGCTCTAAATCGAATTCGTGAGTTTTTGGTCCCCAAAACAAGTATTTTAATCTAATTTCTACGATATCTATTTCTCAATGATGGGCCCATCTGATCAATGGCTCTGATGTGAGATTACTTTAGGAAAATCAACTGTGTGGAGAGCTTCATTATTCCTGCCTCTGACTGCCGCAAATAGCAAGCCAGGTTGGTAACTTCATTTGAAGTTTTAAACGCACACCAGGACAAGGTCGCACTCGCATGATCTGCCCAGTGCCTGCGAGCTTGAAGGGGAATTTCCTGATCCCTGACCCAAGATGTGGACAATTCCCAGCCGTTTCTTTTGCCCATCGAGAAATCTATGGAGGTGATCTGGAACGTTCGCAGCTGAGCCCCACCGTCGATCGATATAGAATCCTTGATTGATCATGCAAAAAACTCATTTGAATGGTTAAAACAAGTAATAACTCTCCCTCTACATTTTGAACTTTGAAGCTCGCCTTGTTCATAGAAGCGTGCATGTCACCATTTTATTATTTTTTTTTTTTTGTTTTTTTTTTTCAAACTCGAAAGTGGAAGATTCTGTGCATATGCAGTAATGTCAGTTAAAGCTCAAGGGTTGCTATACTCTGGGAGTGATGCTTGATACACGAACACTTGAAAACGCAAAAGTTCAGTTAACAGTATCGTTCCAATCTTCTTCGTTGGTGCAAGCCTCGAGCAAAGATAATGATAAAACCTCCCCATTATTTCTACTAGTCACGTGGTAATCTTCAAGCAAAATGGTTTATTGGGGCAGCAAATAGCAATTCAAAATTTGTGAGAGTTCATATGAATCCAATATATCCGACAAAGAAGGAGCCACGACAAATGAAAACCCAAGAAATACGAACGCAGTTCTACTTTTTTGTGTGTATTCCCGGTGAAAAGAGTAAAATTTTTGCCGGTCAAAACCTAGCACAAGATGTCATCTATGGTTCATAGATTTATTTTCTGGTGACATTTTATTATTACGTGGCGTGTCATGTGAAGACCACGTAAGAACTTCTTATGCATCAGACATCTTACCATAAGCGAAATAAAACGTGATAGGAAAGAGCCCGTGATCTGAAATCTTTCAGCAGTCATCTTCACAAGTTGGAAGACGTAAGATCAACGGTCTGGATCACTGTTAGTTGCCTCGGTTTGTCTAAAGCTTAGCTGGGCGGACGCTGTACAGATACACCGATAGAAGGACGACCATGCATGCTGCTTGTGTACAGAGAGGGAGTACGTGAATGGGCGAAAGAGACACCTGCTATAGCGTGGGACCCACCAACTGTTCCACGGATGCTACAGAGGCCTTCACCTACATGTCGTGGGAGGGAAGAAGATTCTATTCCAGTTTCTAAAACGCAGCAAATGCCTACTCTCTCTCTCTCTCTCTCTCTCTCTCTCTCTCTCTCTCTCTCTCTCTCTCTCTCTCTCTCTCTCTCTCTCTCTCCCTCTCCTCACACCCTCACACTCCTCACACCCTCACATGACCACCGTCAGCGCCAGCCTCATTTTCTAATCTCTACTGCAGAATCGTACTGTTTGTTGTGTTCTCCACTTTGAAAATTAAGCTCAACGGCACCCTCATAGAGCTGAGTATGAATACATAAATCCAGTCAGCATTTATTTCACAAAAGATGGGCTCCACTACCAACTTCCCATTGCACCCCTAGCTTCATATTGGTTGGTCGATCTGACCATCTATCAACTTGGCACATTTGTACTTAGCATTTGGGCCATGGGATGTACTTGGTCTGATTTTTCCGGGGTAGTGGGTGTGCTATTGAGAATGCGGATGAGCAGCAGTTCGGATCTTTTGCAAGTTTTGCCTCTTACCCACGTGTCAGGGGATTGAGATTTTCGAAGTGCATTAGACAAAGTGCCCTGGGTATTGATCTGTCTTTTACATGGGGCATACGGGCGATTAAAAATAAAAATGAGAGACTGCGCAGGGGGGGAGATAAAATAATATTAAAACGGAAATCTCAAAGGAATCGTTGCTATTTTTCAAAAGGACGCCCTACAAGGTTCTCTCTTCTGTCTTTTCTTGCGCTCTCTTTTGTCTCTTTCTCTGACCCACACAGGGCGAGAAACACAACAAAAATACATTATCTATTCTTTCTGCTTTTTTTTTTTTTTGTATCATGTACATACACTCTTAGAAGCAAACATCACTCTCACCTACAACCTATAGTATTCGTCATCTAGTATTTATATTTCAGCTGATTTTGGTACCTTCTTATTGATGCCTGCCTCCCTTTTCCCTGCTTCTGGCATAGGATACCCAACTTTCGGTGGGTTCGATGACCCCAAAACTCAAAAAGGATGTATGGATGTGCATTCCATCCGTTTCCCCACCGTATGTAACGTGGACGCTTTCTTCTATAACAGTCTTATTCACCGGCCTGCCAACCTTCTCTTTCTCCCTTCCTTCTTGTGCGCGTATGCCTTGGCAAATACACTCTAGTCAGGCATGTTCAGCTGTTATGTGTGGACACACTATTTATAACAAACCATTCATGGGTCACGAGACAAAACGGACATGGGGCATTTATCTTCCTGCAAATCAAGCCAACTTCCCTCCTGTTATTTTGAATGGCATTCACATGCATGCCCCTCTCTTTTCTCTTCGTTGTGTTTATTTCAAGGCAGCAAGGCGGTAAACAAGGCAGAAATTATCAATGAAATGTAAAGGGTAAAGACGGGAGAGCATGTACGTAAAACAGCTTTGCCCAGAAGCTTTCCTCGGTTGGATCTTATCAATGCCCCAGCGATTGCTAGGTTATGATGGCAAGTATCTGATTCCACTGCCATATGAAATGAAATGGACCCACTATTCGTGGCCATCTGTTAGGAATTAGAATTTCAAACTAAAATTGATGTCCTAATCTAGATTTTCGAGTTAACTGAAAGTTCCTCACCTGTAAAAGTAGGATCTGCCCAAGACAAGTGTTCTTCTCTTTTGTTCCAACCATCAACAGTTTATATAGAAATGATTTCATACTTTGTACTCATTCCATGATATACAACCCTATCTACTAAATTATACCTCGTCGCCATCCAACATTGGCTAACCGTGACAAGGGTCAATCTTTTATCTCGTTTCGATATTGCACTTGATTGCTATGATTTTGTTATACTTTTGTTAGCATTGAGATTTGAGGCTTCTTATTCCCTTCAAAATTCTGAAACATGCCTTTTTCGGTAATGTTACAATAATGACGTGCCATCAACTTCACGCTTTCATCTAGTTGTCTCTTCCAACACTCTCAAGTGTCCTTTACATTACGAAGCTGGCTACAGAAGCGAAGATATTCACACGATACGGGTACCCGCTAATTTGCTTTCATCAGATTTAATTAATATCAGCCAATTCCACCACATGTCACCAAGAATCCTAAGGTTTGTGCCATTCCATGTATAACTAGAGTAAATGTTCAAGTACCATAGATGTGCACGATGGTCAGCTAATCATTCCGTGCGGTTTGCTCGGCAAATATTATGGGAAGACATCTGAAGACAAGCAAATCGCAATACTATCAAAATCGGACAAGAGGTTGAGGTTGACGGTTTGACTGATACAATCATATGGTCCAATCAAATTGGTCTGTTCAAATTATTTTTTGAAAAATTTTAAAAATAATATATGAGCCATTGTATGGTAAATTTAAACTTTTCTTTTTATATTATTAGATCTGTAGATTAAGGAGATAAAAGCAAAGGTAGGAATTACATAATTTATAAAGATGATCTGATTTTATATGAATTAATTGTTTAGTTGTAAAATTATTATACACGTAGAGACTGAAATAGAATAGAAAGGATTATTTTTGGTGGAAAATTACCTATTATGTGATAGTTTCAATTTAAATTGTATGAAAAAAAAAGAAAAATAACTATGTTTTCAAAATTTTAAATTCTTTCCTTTAAAATAAACAAGGTAAAATAAAAAATTTAATGGGTAATTTTAGAAAATAATGTCATTTATCCTCCGGTGAATTATATTTATTACCTGCAAAAAAAACAATTATACAACTTTTGTTACCTCTCGGAAAGCGGAAAATTGAAACACTATTCTATTTTCATCGAAAAACCAACAAAAAAAATCACCATATAGCAAATACTTCACAAAAATAAAAGAAAAAAAAGGAAAATTTGAATCTGGATTGTAGAGTGGATGCACCAGCCCGTTTACGTCAGCTAAGAACTCGGGCAAGATAGAGAAGGAACGACCGCAGTCTAAGATTCCTTGGACAGATCTCGTGCGCCCGCATCTCTCTTTTCAACACCTTTCCTCCCGCCAACCACCACTGCCTTCCCCTTCTTTTCAGCGCATTTGATTGCAGCTATCGGTAGAAACACCATTGTATATTGACATTTCCACTGCTGCAATGCAACAGATCTGGGAGCCTCCACACCTTCGAGGATCCCTCGTTCATGCCAGTGATTACAGTGAAATGCAAGTCTCCGCTGTCGCTAGAGATTACAGCTGTAATTATGCTCAGCTGCAGCATTCACTGCAAGTCCACGTTGCCGACGAGAGTTCCCTGCTGGTCACACAGCCGGGAAGACTCCAGCATCTGTCCCTTATATTTAAATTGAATTTTCATTATTTGGGTCGCCTCATTAAGGAATATACGGACCAACACTTGTGCTGCCAAAAACATTTAGCAGTTAAATCGGTTTGAAAATAAGAAATTTGATAGTTTTGTCTCACTAATCATCCAATCTACATAAAGAGCTCGAGTCAATGGAGTCCATGATCAATAGCGAGGGCTCATCCTTTGAGTGGGGATCATATTTAAATTATTTGACTATTTCAAAGATCAATATATACTAAATTGTACGACAAGATTAAACCAGAAAAATCTTTTGATTCTGGCTACTTTAACCTACTAGCTTCAGATCATTTTTTTAATAAAAATAGATTATCATCATGGTATTAATAAACACGTTGCAATAAACATCTTGTAAGGGCTACCAAATAAACATCTTGGGTCGGTGAAACAATTCACAATCAAGTTCTAGAAGTTCGCAACATCACAATGTGGCATTTGGGCGAACGCTCTTTCGAGCAGACTTCACATGGTAATAGTTAATTGGCCCGAGCACAGCGTAGGCTACCCAGGGGCTAAATGTGCCCATGCGTTAATGGCATGCAGCTGGATTGTTGGAATAGGAAATGCCTGTACACTGAAGAATGTGCGCATGTACACCTGCATGTGAGCCGTCTTTCTTCCGTAGGATTTCTTTCTTACGTGACTGTTCCCCACCTAAGTGACAGATTATTCCTTTTTTTCTCTCACAAAAGAGTATAGAATGACATGGGAAAGAAAAGGAATAGATAATGCTTTCCCTCTCGTTTAGATTTCCAGCAAAAGTTCAATCAACTTCAAAAGTAAAAAAAAAAAAAGAGAAGCCGTGATTAGAGACTAATGCTTTCCCAGTTGAAATTAAAGCTGCAATAGTACACCCAAATTATGATTGAGAAAAGGGGGTAATATGATACTCCGGGAGAGTGTGGCAATTCAAACACCTACTACAAAATTGTGACAACACTTCATATCGAATGAAACCAGCTAATCTTTGTAAGCCCATCGTCGTATGTGCCAGCTTCAATTCTAGTAATTGCACCCTGATTAATAGGCCTGTTGCAACATAGATGAGCGAATGATGAGTGTAGATGCTACAAGCAGGAGAGCTTCATGCTCCAATGGGCTCCCCTCAGATCGCTTAGGAAACTTCCAGGAAATTTGAAAGTGGGATCATGTGATGAGAAAAAGTCTGGTAGTTTCGGGACCACCATTTTTAAGTGTGTCGTGGGCCCTACTTTGAATCATGGGCGATGTGAAGGGACAGATCTGCAAAAATCTAAGGTAAGATTAAAACAGTCCTTCAAAACTTTAGAGTATCCCTGATGGATAAAAATATAAAAGATAAAGAGGCTATATACACTAATCATGATAATTAACAGTAAAAGGAGTCATTAATATTTTTAAAATCCAAGAAATATGAGCACATCCCTAACATTGATACCATAAAAGTGGGGGTAACATAACAATATCCGAATTCTAAAGAGACTTGTTGGGCAAGCCATGACCCAAGTCTGTCTACCAACAGCCGTTCTCCATCATGGATAATGCATCTATTTGGGCAATGTGATTTTATTGATGCCCACTTAAAGTCTGTGGGACAACATTCAGTCGTCTTTTTCTGTTACATAATCATTTCGATTTGAGGAATATGCCTGATTAAGCACATTAATATTCTATTAGATTAATTTCATGGATAGAAAGTTTTGAGCACTAATTGCCCGCTACCAGGGGATTTTTGCTGGCGAGTGGTTCAACTGGCCGACTACAGACTCGCTTTGTTGTGTAGTTCATGGACTACTCAACCAGGCATCTTTTGCAATTATTCTCGGGCACATCCTCATGTATCAATCCCTGGACATCTAATCACATAATGCGCACCATCCATCTCTGTCTATGGAATTTGGGCCATCAATCATTTTTTTTTCTTGTTAGCTTTTCCTTCTCTCGCCAACGATTGGATGGATAAGATCTTACAATCAAGCACTTTAGCTGTGCCAATTGGATCGTTGGGATTGGTGGAGATGTAAAGAAAAATGTGCCCACCAAAACAAATATTCAATCCACCTCTTGATTCCCATCATTTCTTTCTTGGAGACAACAGTGATAAAGAGAAGAATCATGTGATCGTCTCATGAGAAAAGCAGAGTTAGAAGGAGTATTAGGGTAATAATAGAGGAATGGAACTTGGATAATTATATTCTAATATCTAAGAGACAAGAAAGTAGCTTCCCAATGTCAATTTCTTTTGAGTGGGGAAGTCCGAAAAGAGTCCTTTATGACAAAGATTAGAGAGAGAGAAAGAGGCTTCAATCAAACAGTTGGCACGAGTGAGTGACCGTTCTACCTCTCTCTCTCTCTCTCTCTCTCTCTCTCTCTCTCTCTCTCTCCTGCCCAAAAAAGCAACCTCATTTTTAACCTTTAGAGCATGCATTAAAAGGAGAGAAGGAGACGTCTTTTCCCTATAATCCTTTTCCTCACATTTCCTAAGGAGACACCCGCTCGAGGTGTGACTCATAAACCCACTGCCTGAACTATTGCTGCTAGTGGCAGACATTCGTAGTATCTCTGCCATTCATCAGGTGGGCCACACACTACAACCATGCTATGATCGGAGATCAGATTTGTTCCGACAGTGTTAATAACATCTTGCCAACAAATAAAGGAACAATGAAAAGTGAGCCATGTTAACATGTGTGTCACAGTAACCATGAAAAAGAGTAAACTTTGTATTCAAGATCAGATTGCATTTTCGGTTACTCCCCTTGGTAAATGGCCTTGATCTACAAAATGCCTGCCATGCAGGCGCATGCGATGCAAATCAATCCCTGTATTTTATCTCTCGCACGTCGCCTTCGCATTTTTCTCCTGTTTGGGAATCTCTTTTGTGGAATCGCTGGCGTAAACCGTCCAAACGAGGACGAAAATGCATCTTACAGTGAGGCGCGTACGTACAAAACTGACATATGGGATGTTGGCTGCAACGAGTGCATGCAGTTGACATATGTTACTGCAATGGGGCACATGGATTCATGCAACCTTACCAAGTGCCTGACAAAAAAACGATAAGACGAAACGAACGGTCCAATTATTGGCCGCAACTGAGCTAGCAGTTGGGATATATTCGTGAAGCTTAAGCTCATCCGGGGTAGATGACATTTCTGGCTGCTGTTGGTACACATCATGGACCTATCATTTGAATGATTAGGACAGGGGATTTTTGCCTTGATCCATCTGTGGTTAAACATACAAGGCTAGTGTGCAACGGTGTACAAAATTCTGGATAAGTGTACATTTGCCTAATTCAGGTGTGCCTACCATGGGACTTGTGCAGGGACTCCTTGCATGAAAACATCCAGTTAGGCTGCTAAACATGATTGCCTAAGCTTTTTCAGCGATGGGCCATGCAGCCTTTCTTTTTCTTTTGTTGGAAGGTGATAATCTTTCATGCCTTATTCAATTTTTGTTGTAATAAAGGTGAAATCGGAAAATGTATACATAGAGCGGGTGTCGTGTGCAATCGCCACGAGAGATTCAAGGCCTTTGTCCATTTACCTTCCGGTAATATGTCCAAGCATTGAAATAGAGATTAAGGGTATGTTTGGCAGTGGGAAAAAGATGAGAAAAAAATAAAATGTACAAAAATAAGAAAAGAGAAAAAACAATATAATATGATAGAGGATAATTATTAAAATTAAAGTTAATAAAGATAAAATAAGTAAATTTTTTGTGTTAAGTTAGTTTGATAATGAAGAAAAGGGGTGCAAATTTTTTTTTAATCTTTTTTACCCCCATTCTATATATCTTGTAATGTGATTTGGCATTTTAACTGGTTAAAAACTTAATTTTTCTCTATTTTTTAATATTTTTAATTATTTTTTAATATTTTTTATATAAAATTTATCTATTTTATTTTTATTTATTTTATTTTTAATTATTATCTATTATTATATTACATTATTTTCTTTTTTTCCTTATTTCTCTACATTTCTTTTTTTCTTACATATTTTCTCCATTCTCAAACATAATCTAAATGAAAGATAAAAGTCTAACCTCATCAAAATGTAAAATTTTAGCTTTGTTATTATTGTTGTGAGAGAATAAACCTAGTTAATTGATGCCAATAGATCTAAACTTTTGGGGATCTTGGTGAAATACAAATGTCATGGTACACATAGTTTAAATTGAAAAATATTTGTGACTTAATGCACCATATCATAATATTCTTTGTAGAACGTATGCATTATACAAAAAAAAAAAAAAAAAAAACTTAAGATGGTAGCATTCTCTAGAGAGGACAACAAAGTATGTTTGTGTTTAAATTTATACACAAGAGAGTGTAAAAGAGATAGAATGTAAAAAGAGAGTAAATAATGTAAGTAAAAAAAAGATGATATCAATTATAAAATAAATAAAGACAAATAGATAAAAGTGATGATAAAAAAAATAGGATTGTTGATGAAAAATAAGTAATAATGTCAATGAAGTAATTTTTTAGGATAAATAAAAATAAGTAAATATAACATCAAATAAAAAATAGTTTACATGTAAATCGTTTCTGTGAATATATCCAAAACATCAATAGTATGATATCTTTATACTAAATCATATTTTATTAATAATAGTTAATAAGATTTTAATGAATTTTCGCTTACTATAGCAATCAATCCTCTCATTCAAAATACTGTATGCGCTGTAGTTCTAAGAAAAACATGCCCTAGTTAAGATGAGTTTTGAATTTACTCTCGAAGTTCGGCTTGAGTATGCCGTATCGGAGATTCGGAGGAAAGAAATGCATGCATCTTGAAAATCTTGCATTCGTCTGTACATATCCAACATAAGCGGATACATTATGCAATCACCAGATGAATACTTCTTTTCACACTTAACATTTCTTAAAAACAATAAGTGACGATCCAGAAATTAAATTGGAGAACAATTACTCATAGGGCTGATGATGAAATATTGATAAAGTCTCAAGCCTAAACAGGTCGCTAGAATATTGTTACGGGGTTTATCAATATCTCCCATCGTTTAACAGTAGGGCTGTGGTCTTCCAAATGAAATGAAAAGACATTCGTGAATTTTGTTTTCCCTGTCAAACCATTTGTTTGATTTGGAGTCACATGAGATCCACCTAAAAATGTCGTTTGCATGTCATTTCTAGATTCTTATGTAACTTCCCACTAATCTTACCATATAAAAATCATGCCGAATATGTTAATGC
>JAYJMB010081095.1:2112-21901 GCA_036873735.1 Pouteria campechiana
ATTAACTTAACTCTATTTTTAAAATCTCAACCCAACCTTAACCCTAACCTTATTTATAAAACTTCAACCCAACCCTATGAAAATCAGGTCGGTTTTGGGTTGATAATTGAAATTAAAAAAATATTAAATAATACATATTTATCTTAGAAAAGGAGACAAATATATATGTCAAATGCATAATAAGATAAAAGTAATACTACAAAACAACATGTAATCATCCAAACCCATTATTTGTAAGCGATGCATGCTTACAATACTGCAAAGTCTAGATCAAATCATACATAACTAAATTCAAATCAACCAAACAATTACAAAAGTCTCATCCAAGTTAAACAAAGTTTCATCTATTCAGATCAAACAAAGTCTCATCCTAGTTCCACAGCTAAACAATTATAAAATAAATTCAAACCAAGTTTTATAAATGTAATTTAAATTTAAGACTTAAATTTTAAATGTAAAATAAAAATTAAAACTGCATAAGACTCTATGCTCAAACTTCATTACATCACTTTAATTTATCTCCACTTCAAATTAGGGTAGCAGGGGGCAAGGAAGGGAAGCTATTTTATTTTTTTTATATTTATTTATATATCAAATCAGGTCAAGCCAAATTGAGTTGCCCGACCCCTCAACCCGAACCAATCCTATTTGGTAAACTGGGTCAAGTTCAACTCGATTTGAGTAACCCTATTTTAGAAAAATCCAAACCAAACCAAATTTCAAATCAGGTTGGGTCATGCGGGTTCGGGTTCAACCCAACCCTATTTACACTCCTATGTGATATGGACATCATGATGTCTGATTTTGACATATACATACTCATTTCTTATGTTTTTTTTTAATGTTCTAAACCCATTTGATGAGTCAGATCTTTCAAACTAGAGTCAGATCATGAGATGTTAGTGAATAGCTATTTAGAGATGAGGTTTTGTTTCCCTAGCTTAACGTTGTGGCCCACTAAACCTATGTGATGATGCTTTGAGGTGTGGGAGTTCCATATACAAACCATTAAATGATCAAACTAGATGGATCAAACAATCAATTGAGATTGATTGGTTGATCAAGCTAGATAAATAAGATGGTTAGGTAATCAAATAAAACGTTGGGGTCTCAGAGGACAACAATTAGTGTTGGAGAGTTGTGGTGGAGAGTTTTCGCCATAGAATAATACTATAGGTCTACTAGGTCAACCAAATAGTCATCTATGAGGTGATCCTAATAAATAAATATTTGACTAGATAGATGGTCAAATGACTATATGAGTATTATTATGTTGATATGGCATGTATTTATCTCTTGCGGTGTGATGGATCATCCATGCGATAGATGGATGCTTGTTTAGTTTGCTAGTCCATCGTTACATGATGTGATAAGATATACTAGATGATGTTGCTTATATTGGTATTTGCATAGAATTGGTTGTTTATATGAATTAAATTGTTGATGCATATTAAGTGCATCTATCTTGCTAAGTTTGTATAAACTTACCCTTTTATACTTTTCAAAATCTGCAAACTAAGATGGACGCTTAATGCATGGCTTATAGGGTAAACTTAAAAGTACTCAAGAACCAAAAATTAAGATGATTTTTGCTTCCCTTTTATTTTTCATTTATTATTGTATTTAGATTATTTTATGTATTATATTTCATCTAAATTATGATAGATCTTAGAAGAATCACCCTCGAGGCCAGGGTAGTAGAATACAATGCTATCTTGAGTCTGAATTGTTGATCCTGTTCAAATGGTGACTCAAGAGGGGGAAGGTGAATAGAGTCTTTAAAATTTTTGACCAATATGATCTGGAATGCAATTGTGAGAAAGAAAGGAATAATACAATACACTTAGACAAGAATTTTTATTATGATTCGGCTCTTCACTTGGATTCTTACTCCACTCCTCTAAGTTAGCCTGTTCTGCTAAAATCAGGTTCCATGGACATCTTCTTTAATTAGTAATCTTCTGATCAATCAAATACACTTGTTGGTTTTCAAGCTCACCAACTAACTTTTACAAATTCTAAACAAATATCCTACTTACAATACAAAGAGACAAGTCCTTGACTTGCAAAAATATACAGAAATAAATGAATGTGTACAAATATTGATGTCTCTAATAGGTTGATTTTATACAAAGTTCAGAAGTAATAAATATAACAATAAAAAAGTAAAATTCAATCTTTGAAAGTGGTTAAATAAATGACTTTGAATGCTTCTTAGAATGAGATATAGTGAAGTTAAACTTGTAGAAGAAAAACTCTACAAGTCTTAGTAAATGCTCTTATCTCTTTGTTTCTCATAATGATCTATATTTTTTTTGTTATTACTTTACTCCTTTTATATTGAAACCTCTAATTTTCTCTGTTGTGGTAGCTAAGGATCATTTAATGGTTCAAATTTATAACCATTAAGCTTTTCTGCGTGGCTTCGGAGTCTACGATTCAGCATCAGATCATCTGATTATTAAGTTGTAAAAACTTTTCGCACAATTTACACATCATCGTATCTTTGGATGCTCCAAAGTAGAGTTTCAGTACCTCCGAAGTAGCGCATCATCGACGACTCGCGTCGAATTCAACACAAGGTGACTCTGAAGACTCTCTCTATCTGCAAGGTACTTATCCTATGACTCCAATAAGCTGATCCAAAGAACTTTACAAACTCAAACGAGTTATTTTTATCCAAAGACTATTTTGTTAACTCCAAAGTTTCGACGTTGTCTCCAAAGCATCTTATTGAATCCAAAGTGCTTGACTTAAACTCCAAAGACTCTTTGCTAACTCCGAAACTTGTGACGTCGTGACTACGAAGTATTTTAACCTACTCTGAAGGTTGTGAGCTCGTGACTCCAAAGTAATTTAATTACTTTGAAAATATTTCCTTTTGTCTTCGAATGCTCCATTGGCTCCAAAAGGCTTTTATTGACTCCGAGGTGTTTTTACTAATTTCGAAGCTTGTGACTTCATAACTTTGAAGAGATTTTCCTCTGTCTTTGAAATACTTCATTGGCTCCGAAGGGATATCCTTTTATCTTTGAAGTACTTAAGCAACTTTGAAGGGATAAAATTGTAAATTCAAAGTTGACTCCAAAGTTTTCTTAATGATTTTGAATTTTTGTTTTCTTCTCTTAAGTATATTTTTTTATTATATACTTAGGTCTCTTGAGCATTTACTTGGTTTCTTCCTTTAAACACTATAAAGGTTATTCTCACAATTAGTTTGAAAAATGTTTCTGCAAAATACTTAAGAATAAATTATTAGTACCTTAATGTTTTACTCATATTTTTGCTCATCGTAAAAAATGGTTGATTAAGAATGTTCATCATCAAAATCAAGATAGATTAATGTATATTCAACATAACTTTGGGTGGTGACACTAATAATTGGAATAATAAATTTATCTTCATTTATACATATATAGCCCTTCTCTAGCCAAGCTAAGTTTAAATCAAGCTAGGCTCCAAGCCCTTTCACATGCATCTACGACCCAGTCCATTAGTTGGAGTTTTTATAAATTTGGGTTGACATAACTAGGATTATATTCAATGCCGTTTTAAAGTAGGATTGGATTCAATTAAAGATTGAGCCAACAAGATTTGCATAATTCTAGCTACAATTTACACACGAATAAACATGATTTATATATTTATTATAGTTCTTGTCTAATTTAATAGCTTGAATTATATTTGAATTATAATTCCATTAGAACGGACTACTTAAGTCGAATAATTTATGCATTCTATTGTAATCAAATGTCTAATAGATTTAAGCAAAACCTAATTAAGAGTTGACATACACCATTCATTTAAAATTACTTTAAAATATAAATTCTAAATAATCCAATTTATTACCTCAAATTGCTAACCCAAAATCAAAGACAAATTCTCAAGATCACATTCAGGTTTTCACGGGATTAAAATTCAAATATAATTCATCACCTTGCTAGTACAGTAGGAAGACATATTCAAAACAATGGAGATGAAATAAACAAGGTTGAGGACGTCATCTGCCTAGCCATTGGTTATCCAGATGGAAACCATGCAGACAAACATACCCCGCGCATTTTTAATTCCATTTTGATTTGTTCAGGCCACAAGACATCGTCAATGGCATCAGGAAAACAGTATAAAAGAATTCAACCCATGCATATCATCCTTTTACTCAAGTGAGAAGCTAATCATTTACTCTCAAAACCTTGATACAATGGATATTTAACATTCAATCTCCTGCCTGTGCCTCCTGACATCATTTCTCCACAAGTTGGCTCCACAGGTCTCCTGCAGTGCAACGTAAACATCCAACAGGCTGCATCTTTCAACCTCTCTTGACTGGCCTTTGAACATATGATTTGTTCGGATCCTCCGTTTTGAGCTTTGGGGGTCGAAGCTCCCCTTTCTTAGCCTGCAAGGGTAGATACAAAATCAGCAGCAGTTCTTAGTACTTAATCATGTTGCATGGAAAAGGAAATGATTTACAGAATAAAAATAAAAATAGAGGCATCTGGATCACCTTCTTTCCCGTCTTCATGAAATCTCTCCAGCTAGAAACCTGCAGAAGCAGCAAAACAGGACGATCAGGATCTTATTGCTTTTGGTTGGTTTCTTAACCAGAAGCAAACTTGGTGCAAGAAATCACCCCAAGAAAATTTTAAAGCCTTCCACTCAAGGACTTCCGTTTATTTCATCATATACAATTGCCCAGGGAAGTATTTTCCCACTATAATTCCACTTTTCAACGAGTGGAGACCATGTTCATTGATCCAAAATCTTGATACCATCACTTGCCATCATTCATAGCTTAATCAATTTCCCATTATCATTCCACTTTTCAACAAGTGGAGGCCACATTCATTGATCCAAAATCTTGATACCATCTCTTGCCATTGTTCGTATAGCTCAATCACCAAAAATCACTCAGATGGAAAAATCGTGACTCTTAAAAAGAGTCCATGGGAAACCAACAAAACAGTTAAAGATATACAGCAAGCAAATCACCAATATACAAAAGCATTCAAGAAGAACTTTCAATGTAATAGATCTCAGGTGAATTGGCCCCCAGGAAGTGACATCTTGCAACAACTGAAAACAATGAAAAACCATGGAAAGTCTTGGCTAGAGCACCCAACTAATAGATAATATACCAACTAATAGATAATATACCAGACCAAAGCACACGCATGTGTGTGAACACCCAAGATACTAATGATAAAAAAAAATGCAAATCACAAAATATCAACACTGATGAAGAATGGATCCATTAACGAAAGAATTGTCTATCTTCATTCTGGCAGGAAGAATTGACATTATGGCACAGATTTTTAAAACTTACTACCGAAAAGCAACTAACAATTCAGTCTTGATAGGGAGAAAACTCCTACACATTGTGCATTGACACTGAATAAAAGGATGTTATTGACTTTAGTCACCTCAAAGGCTAGAACACACAACATTAGTCTATTTTGCCAACCATTGCTTACAAGGTCACAATGATGAGCCATTTAACGTAGACCAAACACAATACCTTGAAAAAGTATACCCTACAATGGGCAGGGCTGGTTTGTTTGGCCTCAGTTTTCAAGCATGAATTCTTTTTCTTTAAAAGCTCAGACATGCATCTCATCACATGAGTAAACAAGAAGTCAACCTTCCTCAACAATTAGACAACCAGAACCAACCAGTATTGAAAAATCCGATTACTAAAACATTACATCATCATGACATTATTTTCCCAACTAAATGAGGTTTGCTGCACAAATCTTGTTCCACCATTGACATGTCTTGCACCATTCCTCATTGTGCAATTGCAGGTTACCAAGGCACATGGCTTGAGACATCAAAGACCTCATAAATCTTTTCAAATTATTTCAAACAAAATGGACCATTTTTCTCTATTTGTGAATTTCTTCCCCCATGTTCCAACCCAAAGTGCAACTAACATATCAAAATCCTTCAGAGCTTATTCTCACAACAATCATGGGCGAAATTATTAGTTTCTAACAGAATAGTGAAGATTCGATTAGAAGAGGTGGTTCCGGCCTTAAACTTGTAAATGAGAATGGCAGATATGCAAGACATCCTATGGGCAACTTACATCAGAGAAATGTGCTGACACAGAGACTAAAGGACAGTTTTTTTTTTTGTTTTTTTTTAAAAAAAAGGCCCTAGCAAAATAGTCATAAAACCATAAATGCATTAGAAATAGCAAGAACAGTCTTATGACAGAAAAAATATAGCTTAGAAGTTGCAAAGGTAAGAAATAAACCCTCTGCTCTCTTGTCCCTTCCCATTGCTCCTCATGTTCCCGCTTCCTTTTCCACATCTCCTTCGCTTCTTCTTCATCTTTCTTCAACCGTCCTTCCTCTTCCGAAATCTACCAAGAAAAACCAATGAAAAGTTGAGTATGCCAGATTAAGTAACTAGCTAGTGAAAAAAAAGAAGGATGGAAATAGTCAAATTTGAAACAAGAAATAAAGCAGGTTTCTGGAATACCCTCATTTGCATTTTCCTCCGACGCCATTCTTGTTCCGTTAAAATTTCCCGCACTTTTTGCTTTAATTGCTGCTGGAACTCATCTGATTGCTCATACTGCTTCTCATATTTTCCCTTTAAATAGACAACATGTGAGCCATTAGATTTGAAATGGAAGTTAGGGAGATGTGCTTCCCCCACTTTTCAGAGAAAAATAATTTGAAAGTTGAATTTCGAACATCAAGTACACAGACTGTCAATGATTTTCAGATTATCATAATCAGTAGTGCCATTTGCCATTTTGAAGAAAAAAAGAAACAAGTCCAAAGAGAAGAAAGGGACAAACACCTCTTTTGTCCTTTTCTTTTCTTCTGATCAGAACATGATGAAGATGAACTATGATCATACAAGGGTAAAGAATTATCATTACAAAGATAGGGGCAAGCAACCCAGATAGCTAGAGAGCAATAATCCTGAGGATTGGAATTTGGAAACAAAGCAAATGAAATGGTTGTTGGCCAGCTCCCACCAGCCTCCTATATAATGAAGAAGAAAATCAAAATGGCTGGACTGTACTTCCTCCCCCTTTTGATCCAGTTAAAGGTATTGGGATGAACTCTAATCATGTCTCCAAGGACAACTTCTGACAAAGGTTACAGAAGGATGACTTGCATTAAACCAAATAAGACATGAGCTATGGTTCCTCCATACATTGATAAGATATTCAAAAGCAACAATTGGAAGCTTTGAATACATGAAGCTGTGACTAATGGCAATACCTACCATCAGGAAATTAAAGCTCAACATCAACAGAAGTTCTCAGGAAACAAACTTTCCAATAGCACAAATACAAGGCTGAGGTTGCAAAAACAAGCTGGTGACAGGTTGGAATTTTGTCACCAGGATAATTTACTGTACTCTCTTAGAAGATTTTATCAGGTAATTCATAGTTAGAGCTGACCAAAAAGCACTTAGATTTTGATGGCTATTATCAAATGATCATGTCCACTGGAGGTTTCCTCTGACTATTGGAGGAAAAGGAAATGTAACATGTCATCTGGACATATATTGAGAATCCTCCCCAACCCTTCACATAAAGTTGACTCATAGAAGGATATCATTCAAGACAAGAAATCTTGCCCATGCAGATAGGCCAAACATGAGAGCTACAAGTTCACATACTCCAATGAAATGGTGGTTCAGATTGAATCCACCTTTCATTATAATTTCTTATAATAACGAGTTGAAAGATACTCCTCCCTTCAGACAATTTCTCCATCCCTCCTCCTGGAAGAATTTCTGCTTCCTCCCTTCTATTTATCTACCTATATGATTCTTTTATTTGGAAAATGATTTCATGGTAATGTTACCATGAAAACTACCATTCAAATTATTTTATTTTTGAAGGTTGGATGAATTAATTAACAGCAAACCAAAGGATGACATGGGTCATCATCAGGATGGGAGCAAACATAACAAAGTGTCCCAATCTTGAAATCAGACCCAAAAACCTAAAAGATGACCTCACAAATAAGGCCCATAAGGGTTGTGAACCATCAGTCATTCATAATCGTTCATCAAAAAAATCTGACCAACAGAGGGAACATGGGTTGAGGATTTCCTTGCCTCAGAAAAATTATCATTATTATACATCTTTTAAAACTTATCCCAAAAAAATGCAGTCGGTAATATTAAGGGCAAGTTTGGCTGTTGCATTAGACTTAAAACACTTTTTAGCCACTCCATATAAGCTGAGTTTTTGAAAGCTAAAACAGGCCCTTAACTGACTTGGCAGAAAAATTGGGCCACCTATTCAAAGATGGAAGATAACCAAGGGATGGATGTGGATGTGATTGCAAAGGGAGTTCCCTTCATATGAGTTGAATATGTAAGCTAAATATACAAAATACAATGTGCTAATCAGTTTTTAGTCAATATTTTACACTTGTGTTGTAAAAAATGGGATAAATCAGCTCATCAGGTGGGCCACATTTTGACAAACACAGATGGAGCCTCGATCATAGATTTGAATTTGAAGTTCTCACGTTTTTATGATTCGCTAGAACAATGAATTAGATACAATGCCTTTGAGAATTGACAATACAAAAATAGGCATGAAATGAAACCTTCATGGGCTATGAATGTGAGATTAAAGCAGCGTTTTATGAGATTAATGCTTTGTTCTTACTTGTAAATCGTATAGGTTCAACTTTTAGTTCTACCAACCGCTCCTTTGGTAAGCAAAATAAAGACCGAGAAATGTAGAAGGAACCTTATTAACGGAATCTCCACGCAAGTATTGAGGCCTGAAGGCTATGGATGCAAAATCTACTCTATTGATAAGTCCTATAGCTCCAGTTGACCTCTTTACCCCGAGCGTCTTTGTTTTACTGGCCTTTTGATTACCAAAAAAGTCCAATAGGCACCACAAAGATCAATCTCTTAACCCAAAGCTTCTCAATCTACTGATACTAACTTCAGCTACCAAAATAAAGACCTTGCAGTGAATATGTATGCAAACACTGGAGCACGTAAGCTGTGGATGTAAAATCAACTCCACTGATTAGGTTTTCCATGTGATCCTGGCACTATTGAACAGAATAAATCCTATCAGCTCCACAAAGATTGACCACTTTGCCCCCAGCTTATTAGTTCTACTGACCCTTCGATTGAGTACCAAAATAAAGATCTCACACTATAGATCACTGTTTAGAAAACCAGAGACTGGTCGAACCGGCCGAGGCACCGGTCCGGTTGAGGCTGGTCACCAGTTCTTCTTCTTTTTTAATATAAAAAAAGAAAATAAATAAAATATACTTATATTAATTTAAATATACTTATTTAAAAATTAAACTCATTAATTGGTGAAAATATTGACAACTAATTATAATTATATCATGCTAACGTTACTGGCTTAACCCGATTCGCTCCACCAGTTGAACCGGTTGAACCAAAACTGGACACTTAAATGGTTCAACCTCCAGTCCGGTTTTCTAAACATTGCTATAGATGGGATCTTGCCTGACACATGTGCAAATAACTACAACGGCGCATAACCTGTGGATATAAAATCTAGGTTAATCAGGTTTTGTATGATTTTGTTCAGGATAGGAATGATTAATTTTACAAAATGTCAACCACATGCCAAATAGGCAACTAATTTTGTAAAATCGGGTTTTTAAAATTTTCTTGTCAGCAAAAACAAAATCAAAGGAAATGGTTAATTAAAGTACTGGCAAGAAGGGCATAAATGCATGCTAATATGCAAGGATAAATGTTCACTGACAACGGAAATAGTTGATTCTAGTTCCGAAGCAATAATGATTTCACTTAACAACAACAAATCATATGCCAGCGGTAGAAGGCCAGAACACTGTCAACACAAAAAGAGAAGTACAAATGGGAGCATGTGGGCAAAGTGGTTCACAGGACTAAGAGTGCAACTTCATTTTACCTCGTCCACCAATGATTTTATCTTGGAAGCAGTATCTTTCTTCAACTGTTTTTTCCTCTTTAATGCGAGTTCTTCTGCAGTTCACCAATACACAGAAGAATCAGTTCTGACACATGTGCAAGGATTTCCTCTTCAACAATATGGTCTGGGTGGTTTAGGCATCCTTGATAAGGTGAAAGTTTTAATGGACATCTGATTGCAAAGTACCAATACAGGAAAGGAGACAGTTAAACAGCCAATAAACTTTGTTCACAAGTAGTGCGCATCACTCCCTCAGATAGAATGGATAGCTAGATTGCAGAAATGAAACTATTTTGAGTAGAAACCCAGCAAGGAAGAGAGAGAGAGAGAGACAGAGAGAGAGAGAGAGAGAGAGAGAGAGACAGAAGGGGGGGGCATGGAAAACAATAAAAAAGTGAAGAACGATTTTTTTTTCTTTTTCAATCCAAAAGAATAAAAGGAAAAAAGGTAAAAGAACCAAAGAATTTCCAATAGTGACAAAACATGAGAAATTGTTCACAACCAGAGTCTCAAAGTTATCCAAGAATGATAACAACATAGGATCTCCTGGATATACATGGAAACCTCAAAAAACAATAGAACTATCAAGAATGCATCCAAAAAGATCATGCACATTAGCATAGATCAAAGCTAGTATTTTGTTAGACTAGTGAGAAACAAGGGGCAACTGCATGAAACCATTATTACAAGAAAAATAGGAATTGATAGCTTTATAGGAGGTGATAAAGACATTCAAAAGAAATGGAGAATAGAGAATTCCATGCCCACCTTTCGCTGCATGAACCTGACTAAGAAGATATTCTCTCTCATTTGAATCAAGCAACAGTTGCTGGGCCTTCGCTAATGCTGTTCACGAGTCATTGTTGATTGTCAATGAATAAATCAAATAAAAATCAAAATAAAAAAGAAAATCAAAAACCTTTATTATTTACTACGTGTCATAATGCGTAACAATATTCTTCTCCTCATTTTGTGAAACCGAGTAAGGCATGATTCACAAGAAGACCACTCTATTATACAATTAGCATCCTCAAAAGATTTCAACACAAGCCTTAGGTTTCTCTCTAATGTATTTTCATTGATCTACTAAACATAAAAAAAGGCCTCGCCTAAAGCAGGGAATGAAACACAACACATCAGTCATAAATATATTTCTGGTCAAATCAATGGACAACATGATACATGGAGAAATCTCCATACGTCTTGCGGGTATAGGCATGAAGGTAACATTGCTTATATGCCAGTAATACCTACAAAATGCTCACCTAAAGCTGTGAATAAAATGCATCAATCAGAAAAACATTTCTTGTCGGATTAATGTATGAGAAATCCTATAGTGCAAAAATCATCTTGTATCATATGGATGTAGACCCCAACATGACATCATGCCACTAACCATCAAATGACCATGTAACAAGGGCCCAAAATAAAGGCTAACTTGTGATGTAGATAGGCACCATCAAAGCCCAATGGCCAACAATAAACATCTGCCTTTACCCATCGTGTGGCCCATTTAAATCTAAAATAAGTGCCTTATTGATGCAAAAATCCAATAGCAGCAATTGATATCACTTGAACAGCAGCATGAAGCCACCCTCATAACACTATCCAAACATGGAGATCATGCATGGAGTTTTTCCCTTCCTACAACATGTTAAAATCTTCAATCCTTTGGAGAACATTCAATTTATCATTCACTTTCAATTGAGACCTGCCTTCGGACTTCTAGCAGGTTAGTAGTTGCCTCTAGGCCCATTAATTGCCTGAAAGTAAAATACCATGATGAGTAGCATCCTGCAGTAGGTGTGGCAGGCTGTGCTAATTGTCGCTACTAAACTCCATTCTGCTGAGGCCTTTCACAATCAAATTTCTCAAAGGAAAAAAAAATGACAGATGAACTTTTCTGAGCATCTTCTGGCGAGCAATTATTCCTCATCATAATCATGTGTTAACTAGTTTCCTTCACCAGTAAACTGCTAGAGTTTATGCAATTTGCATGGATTGAAACCAGAATTTTGTCAACAAATCCAACAGTTCATGGTAATAAAATCTCATAAAATCATTGGCTTGTTACTGATAGCTCCTAAACAAACTGAAAGAAACAAGACAAGAAAGAGAGAAGTTAAAAATGTCCCATTTCCTAATAGGTTAGTTAAATATGGTGGAAGAGCATGAAGACCCAGTACCTCCAAAGGCCTCCTTTGCTTGAGGATGCTTGCATTTGTCAGGGTGAACCATCAAAGATAACTGTAAAAAATGGACAACAGAAAATTGAGCATATGCATAAATAAAATTTACAGATGAACTAAGGTTGAACCTTAAAGCCAACTCCCAAAAGGTAAATTCACCTTTCGATATTGCCTTTTCACATCATCTGGTGATGAATTGAATGACAGGTTTAGATGCTCAAAAGGATTTAACTTGAAGCATGATAGAATCCTGGAATGGAATACATTTGTTAATCAAGTGAAGAAACATCTATAGGCATATGATAAGGTTGAAATTGTTTAATCATAGTCATGGCCCATCCTGGTTATCGTCCCCCATCATATCTGTAGCCCATGTTATTATTTCACAGGATGCCATTGCAGGCACCTAGGCCTCTGGATAACATCATTTGTCCTATATAGTATGTTGAAAAATATGGTTCAATGTTTTAAGGAACCTATCACAATCTTGGTATGATGCTATTGTCAAATGATTTAAAACCTCTACACAGAACACATATTGAAACGCAACACTAGATGTGTAGGGTGGTGTGGGGAGGAATCAAGTATTTTTCACAAAATATAATGCCCTGCACAGCCCAAAAACAACTAACAAGAAAAAGGCCAGCATGCTATTCTTGTGTTTAATGCAGTTATGTATGTCAATTATATCACTCCAGGCATTTTACAATTTTCACTACCTGATTGAGCATATGAGTTCCAACTGAATTAGATGGACAGAAAGTTAATAACATTTTGAGGTTAATGGCACATTGTGAAAGAAATACTCCAGTGGATTAGTCTAATCGGATAAAAAGCAGAATACTTGTTGCTCCAACACCTGAGAAGTTTCAAATTGCCATGTCTGCCCCTAAGTATCACTGAACAAAACCAAAGGTAATTTAAATCTGTGATTCTGTGAGAGCAAACCCAGCTCAACATAGCAGCTTGGACCAATCTGGACTGGTACAGACCAAACTGGACTTGGAGTTAGTCAGACAAGTCACAACAATGCAAACTAAGTCCAACTAAGGCATGATAAAACCACTTCTCTAGCTTCTTCTCAAGTCTAGTTCTGTGCCAAAGCAGTCACAGAGTTATCAGCAATACAGTTTGGTCCGAAAACAGAGACCGACCCAATTCTTAAATCATCGGTCCAACATCAAAATTTAAAGTTAGCCTGAGGAAGCCCCCCAGCAGGAGAGCAGAAACAGGTGCACAATCCACTCTGCATGTACGACACAACACTGAATGACTGATGAAAACTGTGAATTATAGGTGAGGAAGATCTTCTATAGTGTAATGGGTTGATTTTTTGCACGGGCCAGTCCAGGTATTTAGGGTTGAGGCATTTGATGTGTGGATGCAACAGGCACGTAACAAGACGGAAACTAGAAAACTGTGGAAGGTAAATTAGCAGTGAAACAGGTCGCATAGGTCTTAAAGATTATCTTTTGATTCGGTTGCCGCAAAAGGAGTTCAAATCCGAGGAATTGGGGGGTCAGGATGAGAAATGAGATTGAGATTGGGAAGAATTCGAACACCCGGTGAAACTTCTGTTTGTCATGGTGAAAATTCTGTGTGTGAGAAGAAGAACATGGGGTATAGATGCGTGGACGGAGGGATGAAACGATGCATGGATGCATTTGGCGGTAGAGAGGAGGAAGAGGGTGTGGATGACCTTACGACCTCGTTATCCCTCTCGACTTCGCTGACTTCCGCAAAGAAGCTCTTCAGAAGCAGATCCTCCTCCGTCTCCCCCATTTACTATCCCGTCCCTCGCTAGCTCTTCGATTTCGACAAACACCTCACAGACTCGCCCTCGCCCTCCCCCAGTCACCCCTCGAACGAGAAAACCTCGCCCTCGCCAGTCGCCCCTCGAAAGATAAATGCTCGTGTGCTGGCTAAGGTGATTCGCACGCACGTAACTTGTAGCGCGCGTGTGATTGTAGCGATCATTATCTCACTTTTGGGGTGAAACTTCGTTTAACCCGAACCCGAACCTGCCCGGCCCAATATCTGTAAGGGTTCCGGATTCTAATTTAGTTTAACCTGAGTCTAAATTCTAATTTGGGTTGTGTGACACCCCTATTCTCCCACACGTAATGCATGAGAGGGGGATCCCATGTGCAATGCATGGGAGACAACGGCGGCAGCGGGCAGGGATGGGCATAAGGTAAGTTGGCATGGGATGCTTTTATGAGCCATATGGTTTACCATGCATGGCTTCCCCCATCGTTGGGAAATAAGGATGTGAGTGAGAGAGGGAAGAGAGCAGAAGAGAGGAAACGAGGTGTTGTTGCTGTAGGAAACGCCATGATCAAGAGATGAATTGATCTGAAACCTTCTTGGGTTATCACCGAGATAAATGAGATAAATCCATCTATTTTTATCTTGCAATTTTTAAATTCATGAAGTTCGTTTATATATAATGTTGTTTACATCATTTTAGATGGAATAAATGTGAATTATGTGCAAGTATTATGCCCAAATTAGGGGGTCAAATAAATATTTATGATATGTACTAGATGAACAAAAAATCAATTCATGAGTTTTGCAAACAAATGAAAACCTTAATTTTTGAGTTATTTATAATGCTTTGATTATAAATTTGATACATCTAATGTGTCGTTGATACATGCATTTAGGTGCCAAGGGAATTTTATGAATTTTGGATAAAAATTATTATTTATTTAATGGTTTATTTCTTTATATTGAAAATAAAATATTATTGTTATTTCATGTAAATGTAGAAATTAAATATGACGCATAGGTTTTAAAATAAAGCCCTTATTGTGAAGTACATGATTTACCAGTCAGATTCATGAAATAGTTTGCATATAAGATCTTATGCATTGAAATAAAATGAAAATAAAAAGGAACGGAAGTCCTTGACTGTCCCAAACCTAAGCATGAACAAATGAGATGAAAATGAATTTTTGTAGTGGACATGTTTTCCAAGATCTCAATTGTAAGTTGTGTTTCAAATAGTGTTATTAGGCTATGGTAAAAATTTAGAATTGAAACGATCTTATTTAATGTATTAGATTAATGATTTATGAAAAACATAAAATTTATTAAATTTTAAAAAAATTGGGTCATAGATCACTTATGAACCACACTAGATGATCAAGATTTGTTATAATCATTTTACAAATACATTTCCAAAGTTTGGAGATTTGGGGATTATTAGAAAATCATATTTTAATGAAAAATAAAAAAAATCAAAAGGGACAAAAGTCCCTATCTAATTAACGTGGCAGCATTGCGATGGGTGGGCTAGCACAGGATAGCTCAGCGTCAACACCCAATGCCAGTAAGCAGGCCAAACCTAGCATAGGCAATCCAAAAGGGGAGCCCAAGCTGGAGCCTAATGTCGATGATGGCGGCCTCCAATGGCCAGAGTTCAGTGGGCTTAGGCCCATCTAGAGAGTCCAGACAGCCAGCGAGCAGGTAGCCTAGGCGCGTGGCCTAGGCATTTGGCCCAACCAGGTTTCGCCGATGGCTGCTTAGGCATGCTGGCGACAATGTCTGGCGAGACTATACGAACGGTCTAGATAATTGTTGATATATCTGGACCATCTAATTTATGATTTAGGTAATCTAATAGTCAATTTTAGATTTTTTAGACATTTTAGATCCAATGAAATAATCAAATTGTCCAAAAGTGACCAAATCATAGGAAAATGACTGGTCAAATTTATTGTATTAATTTATGGACCTCACAAACTCCAAATTGGATGATCGAATAATTAATTCTATGATTTTTAGACGTTATGGATCTAATGAAAGAATCAGATTGTTCAAAAGATTACCAGATCATATGAGAATGAATAATTAGATTTATTTTATTAATTTTTGGACCCCACATTCACTGAGTTGAATGATCAAATAGTTGATCTTAAGATTTTTGGATATTTTGGATATAATGGATTGGTTGGATTATTATTATCCAATAAATTAAGATTTTTTATTATTATCTAATAAATTACATATAATTAATTGTGTTGTCAATGAAACTCGCTAGTTAAGCTGCCTTCTAAGTGGGCTGGGCCTGGAGCGCATCACAAAGACATTGGATTATTTTGTGAGTAACACTGCTAGTTGAATTCACTGGTCGAGTTATCCTACAAGTGGGCTAGCCCAGATGACCTGGAGTGTATATTAGATGAGATCTGCATATTGCCAGTGGAACTATCTTATAAAGCTAACCTGGAATATAATGTGTACTGATTATGGCACATGTTGTGGACTATTTTTGGTACATGTGCTAATTGCATCTATCCTACTTACTGAGTTGTGACTCACCCCTTCTTAATTTATTTTTTCTAGAGAATGTAGCATGATGAGTGCATTAGTTCATAGTGCAAGGGGTAGATGATACTGAGTGTCATTCCAAATAAATGTTAAAGAAAATTATGTATATGATTGTATGAGGCTTGTACTATAAAATTGACATGTATTGTTATTTATTATGATTTTTTTTTATTTGTGGTTATTTATGTGAATGTGTATTATCTTAAGTGTGATAGATTTAAGGAGAATTTACCCCCGATTTAAAAATGATATTTACTTATGTTGTTTTTGGGTCAAGCTGTGACAGGTTGGGTTTGTGTTGATGGTAATCCAACTTGAAACTCCCCCAAATTACATATTACTAGTTACAAAACTAAAACTTGTATATTTTTAATTTCTCATAATTCATGTTACATTATCGCTTCTTTTTGAAATTCCTTTTGCGAAACACAAATAACCTACCAATTTCATATCATTCTCATAATTCGTATCTCTATTCTTCGTACAAGCGTGTTTTCTTCTAGTTGATTTTATCTCTCTAGTTTCATCCCCATCTCTATATCCTTTTTGAAAATCTCTTTGGATTTAATTAAGTCTTATTTGAACTTGTGTTTTATTTAGCTACTTGATAAACTTATTATCATATTTGGATTTAAAACTTTAGTCTGATGTTGAATATGTAAATTTTAAGTATGTGATTGATTAATTTTATTTAAATGTTGTTGGATGTTGAAAATAAATAGTCATTTTTTTACTTATTCACGTTACCCTTACCCGACTTACTGAATTTAAGTAAAGGTTGAGGTTTTAAAATTAGGATTGGATTAGGGTTAGGGATAGGGTTAAGATTTTAGACCCTAGGTTAGGGTTGACCTCAACCCAATTTTGAATAACCAGAGTTGCGGGTCGCAACAGCCAAAAGCTGACTCTATGGCCCACTTAGGATTCATGTGCATAGAACCCACATATTTAATATTGAAGTTGAAATTTTTCATCTTTTCTACAAATTTATTTATTATAGTTATAAAAATAGTAATATTAATAGCTAACTTTTGGTTACAACAGTAAAAAAACTAATATTATAGATTTTCATTTGATGTGGATGTAATATTTATATTCTTATGGCCTATAAGTTTTATTTGATTTATTAATTTAATGAAAAATACAATATTCAACTAAAATTAAGAACTGAACCTGATATAAAAATTTAATCAGAGGTTGATTGGGAGTTACTTAGGGCTTTTATGCATCGGGGATAGGAATTTATAGGTAACAATGAGGCTGGAGGAGGGATTCAATGTTGATGTTGTGGGCTAGATAGCAAAGGGGTGTAACGATTTCTCCTTTGGAGAAAGGAAGAGCAGAGATGTGTAATGGCACATCGCCACTGGAGAGTTAAACAACCTAACCTTGATGAATCCTAGTTCTGACCTTTCTTTAATGATAGTGGTTTTAAAATTGGGAAGTTAGATTTCTATTTAGATGTTAGGTGATTTTAAAATTTGTTGGATCTATGGGTCAGGTAGCTTGGATGTAACCCAATTGAGTATTTCTTAAGGTATGTTTGTAATGCTCCAATTTCATTTCTTCTTTAATCATTTACTAGCTGCATAAGTAATGGCAAGAGCCATACCGGAATCAAAATTTGGTCACCCAATTATCATGTCTAAATTTTAGCAGAGTTTTTCTATAATTCGAATATATGGTAATCCACTAGAGTGACCTATATACTTATTCACTTTTACATCTACTTCATTGGAAGCTAAAAAGTAAAATTACATAACTCAAAAAAATGTACTAAGTTATTACAGTCATTCATATATCATGATATAATTACAAACATTTGCATTCTATATAAAAGTTTAATTAGTTTGCATTATTACAATCCAACGTCACCGTGGTTCCATTATTTTCCTAAACTCGACGCCCCTTTCCTTTTTTGGCTCTCTAGTATCTTGCGAAGTTCTTCTTCCTATTTAAGCACTAAAACAAAATAAGCATGAGCTTTGCAGCTCAGTAAGTAAACAAGTTTTTATTTTCTAAATTCATTTAAAATCTTTTGGTCCAGGATTCAACACTATATGTTCATTTTTAATACATTCACATCCATGGTGTTGAATGCATAAGAAATTCATGTGTGTCCTATACATTTACGAATGCAGGATTCTAATTAAGCATTGCCATATATAATCTATCTTTCATGTAGTCATGCTACATGCTCAATTTCTTATGTAGTCTTAGGCTCAGTGATCACACCAGCACTGATCCAATTTGACTACTCATTTTTCATAGCAAGCCCAAATCATGCAGTTATTCATTCTATGAAAATTATCCAAACATGATAAATAATTCAATACATTTGATTTCACAAAATTTCTTAAGGGACACGCATAAAAGATATTCCAATTAAAATAACCAATGCCGCATTGAATAAGAACCTTTCCCAATCAAAATGGTAGAAATATCGCACAAAAGAAAACATGTAATTTGAATAAAATGATATTTTTTGTAATAGTTTGGATAGGAGTTTACTTACTGTTTCTTATAGGGGTGCAACTCGAGTCATTCAAGATCGAGTTGAGGTCAACCTTAACCCTAACACAAGGTCTACAACCTCAATCCTAACCCTAACTCAACCTTAATTTCAAAACCTTAACCCTAACCCAAATTCAATAAATTGGGTTCGGTTTAAATTCAGGTTACATGAATAATTAAAAAAATAACTATTTATTTTAAACATTTAAATAAAATTAATTCCTCACATACTTAAAATTTACATATCTAATGTTAAACTAAATTTCAAAGTTTCAAATTTAAATAAAATAATAAGTTTATCAACTAGTTAAATAAAATATAAGTTCAAATAACACTTAATTAGGTCCAAAGAGATTTTCAAAAATGACATGGAGATGTGGATAAAACTAGGAGGATAAGATCAACTAGAGGAGAACAAGTTTGTATTAAGAATAGATATGGGGATAATGAGAATGATATAAGATTGGTAAGTCATTTATGCTTCACATAAGAAATTTCAAAAAGAAAAAATAATGTAATATGAATTATGAGAAATATATATATATATATAGTTTTTAATTTTATAACTAATTATATGTAATTCAGGCAGGTTTCGGGTTGGGTTGTCATCAACCCAAACCCAACCCAAATTAAGAATTTGAGTTTGGGTTAACCTCAATTAGAATTCGGGTTTGGGTTGTCATCAACCCAAACACAAAAAATGTTGGGTTGGGTTGGGCAGTTTGGGTTAACCTAACCCAAGTTGCGCTCCTGGTTTCTTAGTATTTTCCTGTATGAGAGTTGTTGTATTTTCCAACAATCTTTTGTACTG